>JAOTRQ010055382.1:0-14452 GCA_028565875.1 Hoplisoma paleatum | reverse complement strand
CTATTAGTCGATTAGTTGGAGTAAATGACGACCACTGGTCGACCAACAAAATCCTTGGTTGTGGACAGCCCTACTAAATACCACATCAGGTGAGATGTGTGCCCAGTTATATGTAGTTTGCAGCATAACAAATATCGATGTTACCAATTTCAAAAGGTAACTTTATATAGACATATTTGAAGATAGGTTTTGTGATAAATAATATGATTGAATGCAGGTATTAATTTATTATTTTATCTATCAATCAAATTCACACCACTTTACCTCCTGAAGATTTAGTAGCCAGATGGGATGAGGAAATAGGACGAGGCAAAAGCAACTGTTTACTTGCATAGTTTCTACATGTTATCTGTGAATCAGAAAAAAAAATATTAACTGTGAAATACTACAATAATGGAATCAGGCATTCATTCAAAAGCACGCTAGTTATTTTTTTTAATTTACCTTTTCTTCAGTAACCAATTCGGTGTGGATGAAGTGAGGCTGAGGAACTGAAGAACCTCCAAACTGGCTGATCCTTTCTATCAGTCTTCTCTGAGCATGTACTAGTAATGGGGTAATCATGTCAGTGTGGTGCTCACTGGAACACAGAACACATGACAAATATAGTTAGCATGAGATACATGATGAATGTAAGATTTACAGAATGGTAGCAAAGAGGTAATAAATAGTACTATATTATTGACACAGTATGACACTGTATGAAATTGTAAGTACAAGCCTAACAACTTCTCAGGCCATAAGCAAGGTTCTCGGCCAATTTGTGATTACCGTGTATAGGAGTTGTAGAGTAGAGCAAGGTGAGCAAGAGTTTCCCATTTGGCCTGGTAATGCAGGAGTTCCAGGGTATGGAGTACCAGGTTTTTTAACCAACACAAATTTATCAGCGCATCATTACTCAGGGTCCTGCCCTCTAGCTCATTGGGTTCTTCATCATACACCTTCCACTGCTAAACAAAAAGAATTTAGCATTGAAAACTGAATATTTGTTAATGCTGAAAATTAATTAAAAAGTCAATAGATGTAAACTAAACTAACCTGCAGTTTCTCCATCATGTCCATAAGCAGCTCCGAAGCCAAAACCAGGAGGGGAGTAAACACTGTGTAGAACTGACACAGTGTCAACATACTTGCAGAGTTGTTGCTTTGAGTACACTCTAATAGCAAAGCTATGGTGCAGTACTGATCCCACAGAATTGTACATGCAAACTGCAAAGATGTCCAAATTGCTCCACGATGAGCCAGTACCTGCACCAGCCAGATGTTGAAGAATATATTAATTCAAACTTATCTTGAAGGCACAGAAATAACAATGTGTTTTTATTTGTAAATGTATGCCCACCATTGCCCTCCTGAGATGTAATGAAGCTTTGTTGATTGTGTCCAGTGGTTGTAAAAGATTACGTTTTGAAGGAGGGGCAACATCTGCACTGCATTTTGAATCATCAGTTAGCTGTGTGCAAGTGGAATCCAACTTAATGTCCATTTTAGTCTCAATTAACCACTCAACAGTAGGGTTTGAATCTACAGACAAGAAATTTGGGGGTTTATTTGTTTATGTGATCTTTTATTTTTCTGTCAGTTTGTGACCTTTAAACAGACACTAAACTTAAATAGCAGTATTTGAGATGTCTTCAATACAACCTTAAACTTACTCACCCAAATAAGAATCTGCTACTTTGTGAGAAACATCTTTAGTTGAGGTTCTGTGTTTATCCAATTTTAGCAGTGATCCAGTATAAGGAAGGGTGAAAAAGTGCAGAGGTAGCTTGCTATATCTGTAGTTTGTATTAGACAAACAACAACTGATCACTTTATTCTATTTCTTTGTAGTTTTGTCAGTGTGATTTTGTTGGTGTAAATTAAAATGCTGAACACTGCTAATGTAGCCATTTTAAAATATGCAATGTGTGTAGCAACCAGGCATAACATAAATTGCACATACAGTTTGTACCTGAGAAATGTATTAATATACCTTGGCCTCATATTAAAAACACTGACAAGTGTAGCATGTTTAGACATGTTAAAACTTGTTAAAATGTTAAAACTATTTCAAATGTTTTTAAGCAGTGTCATTATGTGTTTAAATAAAATGTGACAAAATACATTGTACAGTGCATTTGGTAGTCAATACAATAATAGTTTTGTTATTACTGAGGTCTTGTACCAGTTTAAAATCATCTTGTAAGAGAAAACATTTATAAAAATTAAAAGTAATGGAATTAGTTCAAGTCATTTTTTCATAGATTTTTTGTACATAAGCATTTATAATTCTATTTAAATGTTTATTTAGATTACCATACCGATGATATAAAGATGTAATGGTCTGAGGCTGCATGCTTTTTCTTAGCAGACCCAGATAGGTTTGGGCCATTATTAGGTTAATATGGCAGGGCCACGGCCACTCATCTGAACACACCCGCCTTCGATTCTTCTGCTGCAGGTGCCTCTTGATGACTGAACCCAGATGCTTTAACAGATTCTCAAGTGGTTTGGAATCTCTACCACACCACACAGTACACAAAGTATAAAAAGAAAAGTATTGAATACTCTATCTGTAATGTACAGGTCATAAGAGTTAAATATAATAATTTTCCTTCACTGTAAACTTTACGATGATCATATATTCTAAAATACTAATTGTCCTACTAGATGAATATTTCCTGAAAAATGGAAAGCCAAAAATTTCCCTAGTGTACCAATCCCTGGTTGGCTTTTGGCAGGTTCATTGGTAGTTAATAGAGTAGCATTTAGTTTAGTTCATCATCCTAACCCAGGAGCCGAGATTTACAAAAAATTGAGTGCAATTCAATTTAATGGCCACAGTTATGACATCATACAGTATATTACTGCATAAGTAATTTTATTTTAAAATCTACTAACAATTTACAGTTATGGTAACACATTACAGTTTTGGTTACATTACAAAATAATATGCTTCCTGTAAATTACTGTAAATGTAAAATACATTTTATAGTAAATAATATTTTTCTAAAATAAAAATATTTTACCACTAATTTTGCAACAGTAAGACACTATTTTTTTCAGTAACTTCCTGGTGACTGTCAGCTATTTACTGATTTTTAGATTGTAAGAAACATAAATTTTTAAATAAAAATATTTTCAAATAAAGTATAAAGTATTGCACATTTATTACTAAAATACATTAAATTTTCTGTATTCTGTATAATTTTTCAGAATTTAGGGGAATTTTTAAAAGTTGGCAAAGGGATAAAAGCCCTAATACCCCTATAGCATCTGCATAAAAGAAAACAGGTGACGGCAAGGGTGAGATAGATTCTGAATTATTTTAGTAGCCTAACAGACACATTCAGTTATGTAAATGTCTTCTAGTGAGTGTTGATATTATTTTTTATAATTTGCTGAAGAGCTGAAAACTTACGTCTGAGGGCGTTCAGGCCCTGGGATTAAAATAGCCTTCGTTTTCTTCTTTGTATTAGTTTTAAAACTGCTGTCCTTCTGCTTCTGATAATGCACATTGACACGAGGAATGTGAGGGACGTGAACACAGTGAGTGTTCATAAATGTGTGCACATGTGTATGTCTCCTAGACTTACTTTGTAAGTGTGCTTTAGCACACCTGTAGTGTATTTTTCATGGCCCTTCACGTCATGCTTCTTTGATGAACTAAAACCTTCAGTTTGCCTAATGATAAAGCGCACACAGGTCACATGATCTAAAAGTTGATTATTACACACACAAACATATTACCCGTAATTTATTCCTCAGCAGAATTACTTAGTTTAGAATCAGCACCAAGCTAAACAGGTAGGATTAGACAAAGCACATCTCCCAGGCTGAGCTCCCTAAACTGCATTCTTAGGTGAGAACCCCAGCTGTATCAGTAATGGACTATTGTAGAATCTACAGGTTAATAGGGTTTGAAAATGCAAACACAGTTCTTAAGATTAAAGATTTTTAGTGTTCATTAAAACACAAATTAAACATCCAAATGAATCTATCAGAACATTAGCTTACACCTCAATAACATATAACAACGTGTATTGGGTGCTCCAAAATGGCCCAGTACATTGTGTGAAAAAATAAGAGTGCAAATAAATGGTACAATAGTTGGAGAAGGTTATCTGGCTGGCAAGTTACCAACTACAACCAAGACCGATGTTAAAAACACACCGGTATTTAAACACACACACTGACCAGCTAATCCAGCGGAAGATCTCCTGTCTCCACTGTACCAGCAGCTCCAACTGGTCCTCCTTTAAGGCCCTTTCCAATAAAAGCACAGCAAACTGCATGAAGGAAGGCTTCCATTTGATTTTCATTACTGATTCAGATGAAAGACAATACACGGATTACAAAAAATATCAATACATGAAAACATTTCAATTGTGTTATTATTGGACTAATTCAGTCTACCCTTATTAAAGGCATCACAGAGAGAGCTGGAACTAATAATAGTGTAGAGTAATGAAGGGTCTTCCGGTCCAGTAGAGATATCATGACCACCATCTATTCAAAATGAAATAAATGTCAAATCCACAATAACATTTAAATCGAACACAACTAGTTGAGCAAGCCTGTTTGGGACTGGACTACAATAATGCACTACAATGCACTGGTCATCATCATAGTGGCTGGGTACCTACAGGACAACTCAGTGTCTTTAATTAACATATAAACTCCACACACAAAGAACCTGGATGCCCTCACCACTACTACTTTGCCCATTAAACTAGGACCATCTTGCTGTAAGGTGATAAATATTAATAGCTAGTTAGTTAGTTAGTTAGTTAGTTAGGTAAGTAGGTAGGTAGGTAGACAGGTACGTAGGCAGGCAGACAGACACATATATGACAGATATATATGACAGACAAAGATAGACACAGATAGATACTGAGATAGACATGCATACCTGCACAATGTACAACTGCAGGTTCACTAAGTTTATTATTCATACAAATTATCTTGTCCTTAAAAGTAACAGCCTCCAAAGCATTCATCTGCTTACTGAGCTTATTCTCATGACTTAACATTCCTTTCTCATACTGTTTCTCTAGCTAAAACACACACATCATTTACATAATATGATTATGATGAGGATTACTATTTCTTGTTTATGGATCACATCTGACAATAACTGCACTTACCCCATTCCCATCATCTTTCTCAACTGGTGCAAACTTTTTGCTGGGTTGCTGGAGGATCTCACTCATCTCCTGCAGAAGCTTCATTCCCATTTCAATGACTGATGATGCCATCTCATACTTATTCAGGGCTCGTAGGCTCTACATACACAAATGCACAGACAAATTATTGTAAACAATTAATGAATAACTAATAATTGTTGTTTTTTTACTTGTTGTTAAATAAAAATAAATACATTTTACATTACATTCCAGTAATGCAGTAACCCATATAATCATGTCATACAATATATTATATTTACTGTTATTTGTGACGAACACGTTTGTTACCTTAGTTAGATAGTTTGTAATGCAGGCCACCATGTGATAAAGAGATACATTAGTAGTATCGGGTCGTTTTTTTTTAAGCACATCAGGAAACTCCTGAAGAACAATCAGACACCTCAGCAAAACCTATAACAAAAATTGTTCTTATTTCAACTACAACTCAAGTTCCAGAAGGGTTTGTGACACGATTAAACAGAAATAAAACAGACTAAAAGAACAAACATGAAAAACTATTATTAATCCAATTTGTCACCTGTATGAGGCGATCTGATGGGATCTGATAGTAGATTAGAGGAGCCAGGAGGCCATAGCAGGTCACTATAGCCTGCAGGGCCATACTGGTGTTGTTTAGATGTAGAGATAAATCTACAGCCACCATCATCCTCTCACACTCTGCAAGTCTACTTTCCTGTTAAATCAATGATAGTGTGAACATCATCAGTATTAATACACCCTCCAAAAAAAGAAATACATATGTGCAGCATAAATGGAAAGTAGCTAATAACATTTATTGTACTTGTTACTGATGCTTTTTGAAGTAGATTTGACCACCTGTATGTTTATTTTTACTTGTATGTTTTGTAGAAAACTTGTATGTACTTGTAAAAGAATAAAACACCCTCCTTGTGAAAACGAGTGGTACCTGGCTAAACTTCTTGCACTAGAAAAGTATCTGCATTCAACTAACTACCAAATTCTAAAAACAAGAAAACAAATTGATTTAAAAAAGAATGTTAATGTTATATTCGTGTCATATATACAGCTATGATGAAACAATTACTAGATGTATAAAGTAAATGGTGTTATGTTTGTTTTTGCTTTTACAATACTAAAAAATAGTCTTTTAGTGTCTCTTTGGAGATGACTTGGTGTAACATTTTCACTCACTTGTCCCCAGATAAGTGAGGTTCCATCAGAAAGAGAATCACAGTAAAGTGCTTTTTCCTGAGTATGAATGTCAGTCTGGATGAAGATGGACGTGAGAAAAAGTTGCTGCAGTATTGTAGATGAGCTCTGTAGGGTCCCTTGATGAAGTCTTCAGCAATAAAAATAACAATCTTAGAGTACATAGGGACTCAAAGCTGAAATGGTACAAAAATAATCTTTTACCTTGTTTGTGCAAGTCCATCTGCCTCTTTCTCGTGTTCTGGCTCTGGAGAATCTCCAGAATCTGAATCTGGTAGAACGGTAAAATGGCTCCAAAGTCTATTGCAGGCTATTTTGGCCAATGCATGTTGACCTGTTTGGTAAGCCACCTGGCACAGAAACAATGATCCATTATTGGAGTATCATTTAGAACAGCAGAACATCACATTACATTTGTATTTGTATGAAAATGCAACTACCTGAGCCAGGTAAGCCCGGGTTGTTAAAAGAGGTAAAGGCAAGGAGGCAAGAACAGGCCTGGATGTTTCTCCGATGCTTTTACCGATTAGGTTACCCCGAGAGTCGTAGGCCGCCATGGCAAAAACATACTTCTGGTTGGGTTCAAGCCCACTTACACATAACAATCGCTCCCCTCTTGAAGAAATCTGATAGGGTAAACAACTTTAGTAATAAAATCTATTCGTTTTACTATAATATTACTTATTATTATCCTACTTATTATGTATTACTAAATATAATATTGACTGGGTGGCATGATGGCTTAGTGTTTATTACTTAGTCCCGACTTGATTCCTAGGCAAAACAGTGCTTTTTATGTGTTTTTTTTCCGGGTGCTCCGGTTTCCTCCCACAGTCTAAAAACATGCAGTCAATACTGTAACTGTTCTCTGTCTGTCTGTGTGTGTGTGTATGTGTGTTTAAAACAAAAATGCATTATGTATTCAATAATCAACACTGACTTGGATGCCCCAATGATTTAAACAACTAACATCCAATTTCACATCTGTCATTTGTTTCAAAAGTCTTAATGCATTTGGTACTATATCACATCAGCTCTTCTAAGAACGCTTGAATAATGATGCGCTCTATGTATGTATAAGTGGTTTGCCTCATACCTAGCAGACAGAACACAAATATGTTTGTTGAGTGTGTCATGAAAGGCACATACAAATAAAATGTTTTATTATTATCATTATTATTATTATTATATATTACTAAACAACCCTTGTCTTAGAGCAAACATTAAAAACATACCGTTTCACCTGTGCCAACCAGGTGGCAGTCACCAATACGAACTTTTAAATTGACTCCCTCTGCTTCTTTACCATAAATACGATACCAGCATACCTGCACCAAAGCGAAGGTACAAATGCTACTTATCAGACACCAGAGCAAGTACTTTAAGAGGTTCCTGGTAAAGGTGAAGCCCACCTGCTCATCTAGGTAATATGGAGCTGGGGTGAAGATCAAAGTTCGGTCTCTACGGGAGAACAAGACAGGGGGTGGAGGAGGTTTACACCCATTTTCCATTACTGTAGCTTTTACTGCAAATGCAGAAGAGCTCAGTATCCTCTTCTCCTCAAGCCCTGCTTTCTCTAATAATACTGCAGCCTCCTAAATATAAAGAGTAATACAAGGGTTACAAAATGTACACTACTACAGTGAGTGTTCCATTGTTTTAAGTATGCCCCGATACTGACCTCAAGTAACTTTTTGACATCTTTATTAAGAGGATTCTTATTGTAGCAAAGCAGTGCTTTCTGGGACAGGAAAATAGCTTTGGAGATTTTATTCTTCCCAATTTTTTTAAGCAGTGCACTTTCTGTACAAAAATACAGAAGGGTTTGAATCAGAAAGAATCAGCTTGAATTTTGTATTACAGGTTAACAATTTATATAAGTTTCAGTTCCTTTCTATTCTCATAAGATATCGATTCAGTGTAACAAGTTTTTCTGTCTTCAAGTACATAACACAAAGCTGCTCTTCAGGTTTCAATTATTATTTACAAGCGTATTACAAAACAACTGTTATCAGTCATACTTGGTACTCACATAATTATATTTGTCTTTGCTAAAATAATAAAAACATTAAGTTATTAATGTTCCTGATATAGTATAGCTTATTTGTTTCTTTATAAATGCAGGAAACTTTTAAAATGCTCAAGTTCCACTTACAATTCAATTTACAATTAGCAATTGGTTAAACAAACTGTCCCAGAAATCGACGGCTAAAGCAGAGAAAAGTAACCAAAATGTAATAAAAGTATGTCTTAAAACATTGAACTTTTGTTCCAAAGCTGGTGGTATCTTTTACGTAAATATTCAATCATGGCATACATGTTTACGCAAAGAATGCTGAACTACCTGGCCTGCCATCTAGAAGTTTGAGAGATATCCTGTGATAAAAAGCCAGCAGTTCTGCATGCAGGTCCATTAAGAAAGAACTCACACATGAACTGTTAGAGCTCTCTTCATTTTTACACCCAGGCAAGCTCACATGTATTTCAGAGAACTTCTGTAAAAACAATCACAAGACATTAAAGCACATTACACAAAATGTATTCATTAATATCTAAGAGATTAATAATCTGGATCAACTGGATCAATGTATTTCGTATTCCTGTGAAATCTGCTACCGTATTATAAGTTCAAGTACAATGTTTGTGTTTCAAAATGTTTTCAAAATATATACATGCACTTTTAATTTAAACAGAAGGGGTAAACATTGTACCTGGAATTTTGGTTTTACTTCGCACAAACATTGGCCAATAAATAAGTATTTTATGTATAACTTATACTAAAAGTTCAATTGTAACATTAACATTTGTCAACATTAACAGTTGTGGCAACATTCTTAACCTTATCTAGACGGCCACTTACATGATTCTGTCTTTGTGGAAATTGATTTCAAAATAGTATCAAAAGGAATATGAACTGCAAGGCTCGCTTACCTGTAAATACACAATGTCACAGGCTGTTGAGGCATCACTGGGAGAAAATACAGTTCTGCTTCTGGACATACAATCCAGACCTCTCTCCAAAACAGCAAATGCCATCTCAATGTGTTCCACACGAGTTTTCTAGTGATAAACAGTGAACCTGTTTTATGTCATTTAAATTTAACAAAATATTAACAGTTTTTATTGTAAATGCATTAAACTGTGCTACAAGCTCAAAGCAGTTCAGATTACATCATTTCTAGTACACATCCCCCCATGCAATTTAAACAACACAGGATACAATTTCCCCTCTCTGCCTCTTTATCAGATCCATTGTGGTGATAGTGTTTTAGTTAGTAATTCAGTAAAATATCTTACTTAGCTACTTATGATTTTAAATAATATTACTGTTTTATTTGCGGCACGGTGGCTAAGTGGTTAGCACTGTCGCGTCACAGCAAGAAGCACCCGGGTTCGATCCCCGGGTCAGGCTTTCTGTGCGGAGTTTGTGTGTTCTCCCCGTGTCAGCGTGGGTTTCCTCCGGGTACTCCAGTTTCCTCCCACAATCCCTGGCAACCTACTTTGTAAAAATAATTGCTGAACAACTCCACAGAGTGACCCAAGAGTCGGAAACGACTGAAACGGGTAAATACATACATACTGTTTTATTAATGTAAACAGTTTATTTGATTCCAAGAGTCAACAGATCATGACTTGAAATGACCTTGAGCAAGGCATGTAACCCCTAGCTGCTCCCCAGGAGCCGTGGCTAAATTTACTTTAGTAAAAATGTGTGTTACCTTAGTATAAATGTTTGTTTCACTGCAGGGATTGGGTTCAATGTAGAAGAATAATTCACATGTGTTTAAAATTACAGTGGAGAAAAAGTATTCTAATAAAAATGTCAATCTGACCCCATTGTGATATAAAATATTAACTGTAACATAAAGACGAGACCCCAGCTTACCGCAATTGACATAAATTATCTGGATGAGGCCCCAGCATGGGTAGTTAAAAAAAAACCACTATATTTGAGTGTGAGAATATACTGCTGGGTGGTATAAAAAGCTGATTACTGCATATCTGATTTAAGCAAGAAAAGATTTGCCATAAGACAAAAAAATCTACATTAACATACCATCGAAGGTGTAAAGACTTCAACAGGAGTAGATGACAGACTGCTCTCCTCATTTACGTCTACTCAGATAAAACATTTATAATTTTACATATAGTCACAAATGTACATACACATGTAATAAACATAAATGATAAGGCAAGATGAAAAATTATTATCTGTTTATCTTTCATGATTTTAATTTAAACATATTTGTCTGTGTAGCTGGTCACCCCAACCTTGCACCCAGTTTTTTTTATTGTAGAATCTAGGTGTTGGGCTCACAATCTACATTCCAATTGATCCCAAATTATTTGATGCAATTTGATGCTCAGTCAGCACAAGCCACTAAAGTTCACAAAACATGCCCTTCAAGAGCTTGCTTATACATTTTTGTGGTGTGACTAAACAACTTATCCTAATCATCACTGCCGCTTTGAGAAATGTATAAAAACATATTTCTTTAAAGTGTTTTCTCAATTTAGACATTAATGTAAATGTATAATACATTGATTCTGTCTATATACCTTCTTTGGATTCAATCAGTAATGCAGCATCTGCGCCGGCCTCCAGCACCATGGCCAGTCTAAGAGTCATCTCAGCCACTGCCAATAAATCTACTTCAGCCAGGTGACACAGATTGGCAACCTTACACAGTAGGACCAACGTCTGCACCCACTACACAACACAATCAATATCACTGTTATTAATCCCCAGAATCAGCATCCGCCCAAACATCTCATTCAAAGTTTACGGATTTCATATTGTTTTGCAAATGACAATAATAAATATACTAACACTCATCTCTAACATTGTCTCTTAATTACTTGTTAAATGTTCATGTCTCTTCAGGACTTGTTAAGATTATAAATGTTTATATTAGAAATATATTTTTGTATTTATTATAGGCTTTATTTTGTATTTATTCTGCTGTTGTGCACTTGCACTGTTTATTGTATTGTTTTGAACTCTGTGTTCTTTTTTACACTGTGATCCAGGAGGAATGCTTTTTCGGGTTCAATGTGTACTTGTATGTAGCTGAAATGACAACAAAATCCTTTCTGCTCTCTGACCAAAAAAATATAAATACAACACAAGAGCAAAATAATTTGCCATTTAGTAAGGACCTTGTCTTGATGCTCCATCCTGGCCATGTAGCGTATATGGTCGTATTGTCTGGATTGTGTTTTCTGAAACACAAGTTTGCATTTGGCCCAGATGAAGAGCACAATATCCAGCACCAGGCCATTATCCGGCAGAGTGTCCTAAACACACACCCGGATACACATAGTCAGTGATAATTTAAAATGCGTATTGAAACATTTCATAACAAGACAGATAGGACAGAGAGATGACCTCTGCTTCCCCACAGACGCACACATGCAGAGTGTGGACCAGATTCAGGAGCTCATCTGTCATGGTAATAATCCCCACTGACTTGTCTTTATCTGTGAAAAGATATATACAGATAGGTATTAAAATTGTGGTATGGATCCATTTAAAGGACATCAAGTCATTCATTTAACAGCTTCAATAATAGATATTTGCAGTTTTGTTTAGATCTTAGGTATTTTACAAAATACGTTTATCCAATGCGACTTAGTGAATACAGTGCAACCATTTGAAGGGCATGATGGTGACTACAGTGGACTGACCGCAATTTTTATTTTATAATAGTCTTTGACCCAAATGCATAAGAATTTCATCCAAGTCATCATTTAGGTCATTACTATACTATAAAGAACTTTTAACTTGCAGCCGCATTGGCACTTTAAAAATGGATTTGAGAGTCCTACTATAATTGAAGATAAATACTATTTCTGTAATTCTATGGAGTCAAAGACATTTAAAATGTTTATGACCTTTTTGAAACAAATATATGTACAAAAAAAACAATTATGATGTTAACTAGTTCAATTAATGCAACAAATTAACTTAATGGTTGGATATTTCATCTTCAATTTGTTGATTAAGTAACCAAATAACCAAGAGGGCACTTTTTTAAGTTCAGGCTTTTGTACCAGTTAAAGTCTCAGTCATGATGTCTTTGTTGCCTAGTCGGACTTTGTAAGTGGATATGACACGTTCCATGGCGACCAAAAGAAGGAGCTCCATTTTTGCCTTCCTAAAGGTACAGTCTTCCAGATTCTGCAAACAGATAGACAGCAATATAATTGCAATCTGAGGTTTTTATTCACATTCATACTCAAAAGAACAAAATAATAATATAACTTAGACTTACTGACAACACTGTGATAAGTTTATCAGAAAAACTACTGAATACATCCCACTGTTCATAATTAAACAACAGCTTCACGAATTCTACTGCAGCATCCACTGAAATTTCATTCTCCCCTTTAAACAAAAAAAAACAAGAGCTGTGAATCAGATTAACTTGGTGTGCAAAATTTCCAGACAATAATAAAAGATGAATGAATAAACAAATAATTTACCAGCTATTGCCTTTTGCATCAGAGTGACAGAAAGAGCAATAGCATTTAAAGACAGAGGCAGACCATCATTAGGGACTCGATCTGATGAGCCACCCTTTCCTACAGCACAAACAACATCAAAAGTCAGTATGTCATACTCTAACAAACAATTCTAATTGACGTAAGTTGAGATGATACCAGAAAGTAGGCTGATGCCTGCTGACATGAGCTCAAGTGCCACCTCCTGGATTTCGGGCTCGTCTGGTATGCCAGTCTGCAGGGGTCTTCGGGAACTGACCGTCAAGGACTCCAAAACAGCAAGAAACTGAGCTGCATTCCCTTCAAACATTTCCATCAGGATGTGCTCAGTTGTTGAGCGTGGCCATGTATTCTAATGTTTGGACAGGAGAAAATATCAAGATTAATTAAGTGTGGGTAAAACAGTCAAAATTGTAAATATAAAAAATCTTGCTGTGTATCCCACATCTTAAGGATCATTGTAATAACAAGTAATTTCCTAATGTTAAAATTTTTCATGCATGTATAAGCATAACCATTTAGTACCATGTAAACAAGACACTTACATTATGACTTTCCTTTAGAATGTTCTTCTGTTTTGGCCTGAAGATTTCTTTTGGTTTCCTTCGGGTTTCAAAGACTGAGCGTTTAAATATCATCACTGCAAGCTGCACTCCAGCAATACAATCAGAGAAATGTAAGCATTCATGCTTTAAAACTCTCAACAATGTTTTCAGTGAGTTTCATTCTTACTTTGATAGAGGACTCTTTGAAGGCTTGCTGTGTGTCTGGTGTTGATGGCAAACCACTGAACTCCTCCAGTTTTCCTAGTTCACTTATTTTACCAAGAGCACGTCTTGCGAACACCTAAAACAGTTGATAGACTATTTTTCAATGACAACTTGTAAATAATTTTTTTGCCATCTTAGATTGTGAATAGTTTAGCCATTTAGAGAAGGCTAAGCAAAATCACAAGTGAAGGTGTGTGAACTTCCCCAAAGACTGCATTGCTTGAGTATTAATTCCAGAGACAGCATTGCTTCAGTATAATAATTCCAAAGACAACATTGCTTCAGTATAATAATTCCAGAGACAACATTGCTTGAGAAAAAATAATCCCAAAGACAACATCACTTGAGAAACCATTAGGATTTGAGAATAAATGCTGATAAATAGCTGAATAAATAGCGTTGAATGTAACCAGAAAGCCATCGTCACTTAACATCACCTTACCAATTAATGGCCTACCAAATCAAGTCATGGAACTAAAACTTTATCATACATCAAGTATTCTGGACCACAGCTGATCAAAAAAATGGTATAATAGGTGGGTATTCATTTAGAATGTTCTCAAATATTTAAAAAATATGATTTTCCACATGATCAGGTAGTTCTATTTATTAAAAGTTTCTGTTGTCTGATACAGTGACATAATAATTGTTATTTATTTGGGTGACATGGTGCCAAGTGGATAGCACTGGTCCACTGCAAGGAGGTTCAGTGCGCGTGCGTGCGTGCGTGTGTGCGTGTGTGCGTGTGTATGTGTGTGTGTGTGTGTGTGTGTGTGTGTGTGTGTGTGTGTGTGTGTGTGTGTGTGTGTGTGTGTGTGT
>JAOTRQ010055372.1:0-14453 GCA_028565875.1 Hoplisoma paleatum | reverse complement strand
CTCTCTCTCTCTCTCTCTCTCTCTCTCTCTCTCTCTCTCTCTCTCTCTCTCTCTCTCTCTCTCTCTCTCTGTGTGTGCGTGTTTGGGTGGCTGTGTGTGTGTGAGGAAAGGGTGATACTACAAGTGGTGTCATGTCTCTCTGCTTCAGCTTATTAAGCTCCAGCCCTCAAGGTCTATAAAGCAGTGGACTTATGTTTCAGTACAGTAGTGACCTATTACAGCTCTCTCTGTCTTTTTCTTTTTGGCTTACACTCATTTAGCCTCGACACTTGAGCCGACAAGCTTAAAGATATTGTGTTGCCATTAGTGTGAGCTAATCATATCACTAATCATATCAATCACCTGGCCAAATTTAAGGAACAAACAACATTTGCTGTTTTGCTTTATTTAGTAAATAGTAAATGTTTTGTATTGTGTCCCTTGTAATCCCTGAGTAGCTACTTTAAACTGTTAAATGTTTACTTTAAAAACTACTGATACAGTAACGTCAGTAAATGTCATTTATTACTTTCGACCTCTGGCTAAAACAATATGCTAGTAAACTAGGGAAATGGACATTTGCTGGGCCCATGTAACACATTATTGTAACCCATAACGGCCATAGATACGACATGGTGTTACAAAACAGACAAAAAGTTTTGTCTGATTCCTCTCAAGCTTTCCTAGATCTGTAAAGTTACTTTGAGAAGACAGTGTTCATTGTAAAAAGCTCTGTGGGAATAAATTGAACTTGTTTATTTCTCTTTCAGAATCCTGATGGCTTGTACACAGGCTTTATAAAGGTGCAGCTGGAGTTACGCCGGCCCATCACTGTGACTGGTGTGGCAGGGATGAAGGCCTCTGAGGCTTTTTATTTACCCCGTGGCTGTGTAAACACCCTGCACATCAGCAGCTCCAACACGGTCCAGCAGGTGATCGAGGCATTGTTGCGCAAGTTCACAGTGGCTGACAACCCTGCAAAGTTTGCTCTGTACAAACGCTTTAGACGCGAGGACCACGGTGAGCAATGATCATTTATACGTGTGTGTGGTCGGTCAGCTGGCCGTAGTGATCTTACTGATGTCAGGATGAGTTCCACAGGCTAATGTGTTAAATATAGAAGTGTTACTATCATGGCTGCTGTCATCTTTGGATGGTGTAGCTTCTCAAGCCAAGAATAAACCTATATCGGGGAAAATAGCACACACAAGCACTCACACATGTTTTACCAGTTTTAAAGTGCAGCAATTTGTTTATACTCATTGACCTTATTCAGATTGATATGTTATGAATTACAAACAGTGTGGCAAAAAGTATATCATACCCATATTGTATGATTACAAGGTCTACAATTTTAACTGTTTTAATCCTTGAAAAAAGATGTCCGTAGCACCAACTGCTAGTAAAGAGCATAAAATTTGAACCACATTAGTTGTCAGTTGGAAGGCAGCTGCGGTGCCACTGTTTTCTGCTGTGTTAGCGACTTCCACATAGGGGGCTGATATATTTTACAGCAACGGCCTGAATTTTCAATGTAGACTCACCAGGCTGGATAAACAGTAGTGTCACTAAAGTCTCTGTTCAAATAAGATTCATTGAAAAAAATAGATTTATGACACCGTTACTAGTTCTAGATTGGCGTAGCTGAGTTTGTGCTTAACAAAACCATGTGTTTACACTTTGTGAAGACATTTTTTTGGTAGGTGTAAATTTTTTCCCATGGAAACTATGCCTATGGCTCCTCATTGCACTGAATACATGTGATAACTGCCTCCTAGACAAATTCCAAATGTGTGTAAAATGCACAGACATGAAAAATGTATTATCAGTTCTAAGCTAATTTTCGTCACACTGTAGGACAGAAAGTGATTCCAGCAGTATATCATGTAAGATCACATGTTGCTGATTAATTTTGCAGTGTGAAAAGCACACCAACTTACAAGCCACTTGTTTATAAATGATCCAGTCCTGTACAGTGACCTGATGTAAAATTACATCTGAAACGAAGCGTAAGCAATCAACACTATCAGTCTAAACGATAAATGAACAGGACACATCTGGACAACACACCCGACAGTCACATGTTCCAATACTTTTGATCAACAGAAATGGGTGGGTTCAGATAAGAGGTGCTAACGTCTCCACTATGTATCAGATTCAGATGTAAATACCTGGAAATAAAAGTTAAAATGTAGATTAATTATCTAATATCTTTCTTATGTCAAATCCAAATGATTTGAGTCTACAGCTGAGATTAAGGTATTGGTCTAACTATTCCAATACTTTTGTAGAGAACGAAGAATGGGGTGGAAAGTTTTGGTATAGTAATGAAAATTACTATTAAATACAGAGTTCAGGATTGTTTGGTCTAGGGCTTCTTCTGCTAATCTAAGGAGTCTGTTGGTAAATAATTATGAAGGATTCTTTTTTTTGACTCATCGGGGCACTAACGCTTTGGTCAATGTGTCAGTGCATGGTTTGTATGAGTGAAATGTCCACAACTTCGGAATATTTTGCCCTATGGGCACCAAATTTGACAGAGATCTTTATATGAAGTGTAGTGTTCATGGCTGAGTTTGATTCGGATCGGCTTTCAATCGTCTCTCCGATGCGTGGAAACATTGTAGGGTTAGTACAGCACAAACTCCAGAGTGTTCTACACAGACAACTACTTACTTGGAAAAGCAGTAAGAAAGCAGGACACTTGCACAAGAGAAAATGCACACATTAGAGTGTAGTAATTTACTCAACAAATATTCTAAAAGTGATTGACACTCAGTGAGTACAATCTCTTGATTGCAGTTGTTGCTGCTGCTAAGGCCCAACCAGTTATTAATTTTAGAGGGCAATCATTTTTTTACACAGAGCACTTTAGATTTATGTATTTGTTTAATGTATAATATATATATGTATAAACTGTTTTCTTGAGGTTGTTGTGTTTTGGCTGATTAAACTGGTCATAATGTTACGGCAGATTGAGGTGGTCCTAATGTTTTGGCTGATTAGGGCTATAATTTGCTCTGTTGGACAAAATTATGACCACCTGAACGGGGCAAAACATTATGACCACCCCAACGGAGCAAAACATGATGACCACCCCAACGAAGCAAAACATGATGACCACCCCAACGGAGCAAAACATGATGACCACCCCAACGAAGCAAAACATGATGACCACTCTAATGTGATTCAGATCGACTTTTGTCTGTACAGTGCCTGGAAACATCTTTTGAAAATGTGATTATGCCTTGCTTTTTACAATTAAAATTACTGAACTCAAAAACCTTATGCACCATCAACACAAAACTACTTTTTGCTCACTTTTACGCATGATTCTGATGTGGATTCCAAAGTTTCATGCAGATTGATATTTGTCAAGCTCCACGACATCAAAAAGGTTTTTTGTCTAATATACAGACTGTGGTTTGTCAGTCTGTATATTATAGAAAAAGTTATTAGGCCTATGTTGAAATTTGTCTGTATTTACAACGCTAAATTGACATAAGTCAAAGATCCTTTGGACTATCAACTGCCGTGTCAACAAAATTTACTATTGGTGTTCTTGGGCAAGACTCTGGGATCCTATAATAGTCGCTTACGGCTATATTTACATTTTGAAATATACATCGCATATAAAAAGGGCTGCGTTCTTTGTTATTTCAGTTGTAAACTAGTTGTCAATTGGAAAGCAAAAAAAATAAATTCTTGTCAAAGCTCATTTAAAACTAGTTTTGAATATCACGAAAGAAAGTCAGTTCACAGGTGGAAATTTGAACACGGGTTGTAGGATGGACATTGCCTGGTATAATAGTGTCAAGTAAATAATGAAACGGAGACCAAGTCTAGATCCTCAAGGAACACCTTGAGTTGTTTGTATGTATGTGTTATTTAGACATAGAGGTGAAGATTTGAGATAGACTTGTTAATTGCTAAACATGTTGCATCAAGTATGAGTTACATTGGAATAGGTGTGACCGTGTCTGTTATGACTGGCACACAGTCTGGATCTGCCACTGGGCCTCCTCTAATGCCATACACTCTTAAGTAGTGCAGCACTTCGAGCATAAACTCGACATACCAGTAGTTTGTGAGTGTTGGAACATTATATTGTATTAATACACAATAAACGTCGTGCGCTTGGTACAATTCCTGGCTTATTGCTTACAGAATGTCTTGGGGTCTATCTAAGCAGGGGAACAGTTTGTGTTCCTAGGGAGTCGTCAGTCTTCTCAGTGGAGACAAGTCACAGCCAATGTTTTGCCAGAAGGGGAATGTGCTGTTGTTGCTGTCTGGATGTCGGAAACATGTGGAGTAAAATCTCCACTGTGTTCCACTTTAGTTCTTTTGCTAAGATGCTGGATTAGTAATCAGAAGGTTGCAGGTTCAAGCTCCATCACCGCCAAGGTGTTAATGTTTGGTCCTTGAGCAAAATTGTTTATGTTTAGTTGCCTAAAACATAAATGTTATGATATGTGGGAAACCTTGACCCTCGGGCAAGTGTCTGTTCCACCCATAAATGGCATGTGCTGAGGCTTTTAGCTCTGCTAATGAAGTGTTTTGTAGAAGAACCTTCTGACTAAAGTCTAGACACAGTTCATAAAAGGACAACAGAATGTTTTAGTCCACGTCCTAGCAGCCAAGTGTAATGTAAAAGCATTAATTCTGGACACATTTAAAAGCTCTTTTCACAATAAAGATCTGGTTTGTTATTGCTACCTTTAGCACGTTGTTTTTATTCAGAGTATTCCGATCTATACAAATTAGCTTTGTTCCATACAAATAGAACATGTTAGACTCCTAAATTATGAAATCATAATGTTATAATAATCTACTTGTGTATTTTATTTAATCAGTGGTGCCTTTTTTAGCATCAAGAAGTTCAAATTATCACATCAAGACGGTCCTTGGTATGATTCCCAGTTGAAGTGGTCCAGGTTCTTTTTGTGTGGAACGTTTGCTTATAAGGATTGCGTAATTTAAATCATAGTAACAGAGTAACAGCATGACATCAGTGTTAAACCTTTTCAGACCTAGATCACTTTGAATTCACAGGATATAATAATTGAATTTAGTCTCAACACCACATGGCCTCCGTCTGCCTAAATGCACTCCCAAATATCCGTCTACTCCCAACAATCCGTTTGATGAGATGTGGGGATCTGCTTAAATTACTTTTTAATAATTTGTTTGTATTTATGGTAAATAACTTTTGTAAAAGCAGTTTTTATTTGAACAATAAATAGTTAAATAAAGATATATAATAACGAGATCTAAGATCTAGACATAAGACTGTAGGTGGAAGCCTGAAAAAACATAATGTGCGAGTCATTTGCTAAACATCAGGTCACTGAACTTAAATTAAATATATAAGAGATCAGGGTGGAACTTATCATGGCAATAAATTGAGTTCACTGACAAAGGAACTCTGATATAATCCTGAACACACTCTGAAAGGTGTCCCAAGAATAAATAAATAATTGTTTGTTTGTCTGTAAACAAATGTGTTTATATTAGATTTGTTTAGAGGTGCATTTTTTTGCAAGTTCAGGCTCGTCCAAGACAATATATATATGACACATGTGTTGTCATCTCATTCCATTGGTTTAAATGACAAATGTCCTGCCTTATAAGGCAACGTCCTGTTACAAACCTTTTCTAATGGGATAGTTTCTTCTCTATCTTATGCCATTGGCTGGGCATTATACATCGATCCAGATGTAAACAAACATGTATTTTTCTTATAACGATGAGGTAGTAGCTTTAGTTAGCTTTATTTTGCAACTTTATACTACTTTAGAAGGAAGTGTTTGAGTTAACTGTTTGTTTGTGTCTTGTGTGCAGTGTGTATATGTAAACTGTCAGAAGGAGAGCACCCTCTGCTGCTGCGTCTGCTAGCAGGACCTGACCTGGACATGCTCAGCTTTGTCCTGCGAGAGCAGCAAACAGGGGAAGTCATGGTAAGTGTAAAACCTGGTCTTACACTCAAGGCTGATCAATAGTTTTAAGCGCTGCCTGAATGAAGGTGTTTATTGATCTGCTTGCTGCTGTTCTCTTACTCCACAGTGGGACGCTTTCTCTGTCCCTGAGCTGCAGAACTTCCTGCGCATCCTAGATAAAGAGGAGAAGGACCAGGTTCGTGTGATAACCGCACGCTATAACATTTACAAAGAGAAACTGGAGGAGGCGCTGCTTCTCTTAGCAAGAAGTCCTGATTAATGCTACAGAGAGAGAATCATCAGGGACTCTGTATTAGTGATTTAGGAGGCACTGTATCTTATACAAAATGAACTGGGAAGTGGAGAAAAACACTTGCAGAAACACTTTTGACCTCTGAAGATTGCCTGGGGTTGCTTTTATATGCTACATACTTTCCCACAATGCCCTTCAGTGCCAAATTACGATCTCACACTTTTCTGACAGTCTTCTGTTCAGTTTACCTCTTAAACTTGTGAATTTTATTTAATTAGTGAATTTCATAATTTGTACATATTTGTTGCATTTTTTTATTTATGTTGGAAAGCTTCACTTTTGAATCTATTTTAAGAATCTTATTTTATTTTCAGAGTATAACGGGGGGATAGATGATAGGTAGCATTGATTTTAAATACAGCTGAGGCCAAGTTACCAAAGAAAATTCATTTATTGTTGATCTTGTGCAATTAGCAACAGCCGTGAAGGTTTTACACCCGGAGCTGCTGATTTTAACCCACAACGATGAGACAGAATTTTTAGTCCACTAGTCTAAGAAGTTCTGATTCTAGATTGAAATACAGACATGGCAGAATCAGTATCAGTACTGGAGGTGAACTGTTCTTCGTGACTAATCACAGTTTTTAGCAGTACAAGTCATGCCCACTGTTTTGACTGAAATCTTGCCACTAGTGTCACCTGCCTAAAACACACTAATCCCTCAAGATGATCCATCACTTAGGTCCTGGTCATTGACTGAGCAATAGCTGGAAATTTTTGGTCTTCTGTCTGCACCACATTTTGAATATTCTCTTTGAAACTGTGTGAAGCTGGAACATACAAGCATAGAATAAAATTATTTTTTCACATATACCAGTTTGTTTGGAATCAGATCACAGACTCAGTCATCGTGCGGGGCTCCTGTGTACAGGGCTGGAACGTTAAGGGTTAGGGGCCAAGCTCAAGTGCATAAGAGTAGCAGAGTCTGGATTTAAACTTGCACCTCATTTTTGATTGACAGCCCAAAGCTCTACTTATTATGTTACAACTTCTACAGGTTGATTCCGTACCAGAACTTATTTAAGACAGGCTTGCATATTTAATATTCACATTCTCTTGACCTAATCTAAGCATTTAAATTCTTTTTTCCAGACTGTCCATGTTTTGCATACAAAAAAAGCTCACTACAGTGGCGTGGTGTTTGAGATCTACTGGAACTATTTTTTCATTTTGATGCTGCACTGTTTGCATTTTGCTATGTTTAGATGTGATACCATTAACATACAGACTTTAGTGAGGTATTCATTGGGCAAATATGATGAGTTGCAAATATGATGATTGATTGCGAGGACGAATGGGCTATGTAAGGTGTGATACAACAGAAGGAAAGCAGAATGTATAAGCATGTTTAAGCTTAATTGGGTCATTTTTATACAACATTCACTATTGTGGCGTGTGTGCGCACTTTAAAGAATGGGACTAAAGGTCATTGTTGATGTGAGCCACCCATGAGGTTAAATATTTCTGAATTCATAGAGAAGTAGGGGATGTTGTCATGGAAAAGAAAAGAATGCAGGAAGTTGACATATTGTTAGAGGAAGTTATGTCTCATTTGGAGGAACTGGAAAGAAACTGACAGGTGCTGGAAAGAAACAGAACTGATCCCTGTTAGTACTTAGCATTTTTATTAATGAATGACTTGGTGCTCCCACTCCCGGTTATTAAACGAAATGTGAAATTTAACTGCATCAAGTCTGGATCAAGAAGATTCTGTCTTAGACAATGTCTTAGAGTAGCAGAGTTCAGATGATGAGGGGAAAATGATAGGCAAAGGATTACTGCAGGTGTTTAAGAAATCAGTGTTTGGATGTGCACGATCAAACGTATCAGTAATTTGGTAAATATGTATTAGAGGGTAAAATCAGAATAAATAAATTGATTTCTATATTATTTTATTTTATTACTTTTTGATTCTGAATGTTAAGAATTAAGAACTTTGTTTAGTAAAGACGTGTCCTAAAGAACAGACAGGCTGACCATTTGCACTTGTCTCAAGTATTTACAGCGGAGATCCTCATATACAGAGCTCAACTCCAGTTTTAGATTTTTTTAACCCACCATCTATTAGGAAACTGTTAATGAAAGTCGTGATCCTTAAATGAAGAGCAGAAGGAGGAACTGTTAAATAAATGCATCTTAAATGGGTTTCAATTCGGGAATATTCCATAGAATGATGATTTAATTTCTGAGACTGAGAATGTGAGCTTTTAAATCTGGTATAACATACAGTTGTTAGTCTTATATTATCATTGGACTCGGTCTCTCACAGGGTTTTGGCCGTCCGCATTCAGACAATCATGTCTATAGACAGCTGACCATGTAATTACATGTAACATAACAAACTACCAAAGTATGTTGTTTTCTTTTTAATAGCTAGATTCTGGAAAATGGATGAAGATTATTGTGTTTTAAATGTGTAATATGGGCCCTGGTGGAACGGTGGAATTTAACATCAGTATGCCAGTCCCAAAAGTCTGAACTCCCCCAGATCTAAACCAGTGCATTTGTAGTACTGGTCCCAAGTTTGAGTAAATTTAAAGGGTTTCATCAGGTAGAAAATCCAGACGGGACATGAGACGAAGCTCCAAAAAAGTGTAAATGTGGTCCTTGCCGGTGCGCTATGCTACTTTGTCATGGTACATATGTACACCATGTTATCTATTTTAAATGATACTTGTGTATCAGTGCTCGATCTTATGTTCATGTGTTCTTTTGTTTTCATGTGTTAAGCTATTACCGCGTGATGGTTTTCTCATGCTCTGCTTTATCTTCTGTATTACGGCGCCAAATGAAGCTGCTGTGATGTGGCGACATCGTCTGTTCATCTCTTGTAAACGCATCTGACGTCACAGTCTTTCGTTTAACTTTTTTATAATCGAAAATTGGCCTGATGCGGTCATTTTAGACACTTCACGTATAATTGTGTCCAGCCTGTGAAAAATTCACATTAAGCTTTTTTTTGTAAACACTGGCAATCATGATTATCATGAATCATGAAATTTTAGTGTTGAAGGTTTTGACAAACTCCGCCGCCCAGAGACATGGACCTCAGTTCAAGAGACCATCTAGAGGACCGACTAACTGGGTGATCACAAACCTTTTACATTAAGATTGGCTTGAAATGCTGGTGTGACGGTTAACACAAGATTAGTGTAGGTAGGTGTATAAATCAGAAAATATTTGGGCACTTTACATCGTAATTCAGGGAGCAGTGTTCTTGTCTTTTTTTGTTTTAGATGCTTATTATTTTCTTGTCAGTAAAACTCAAAATAAAAAGTTTAGTGCTTTATGGAAAATTGATCTCTTAATTTGATTTAAAATATTATCTGTCGAGCAATACTGTGAACATTTGTTGTTGCATCAAGAATATTAGGCTGATTTTTTTGTACTGTGGTTGGGAATCACTGAGAAAGTGTAGCACTCACAGCTTAAGAACAATACAGGTTCAGTTTATTTACTGACAGCATAAAGTATTGCATGATTTTTGACAAATGAGTATTGTTTTATGTGCTTATATTTTACTTCTTTTGGTTGATGTTTGGACTTATTTTAGACATACATGTCCATCTTATCCACCAAAACATCTTGAATATCACTGCATCCAAGGCTGTACCTATGTGTAGTACTACTAAGTAAATGATCTGCTTTATGAATGCATGCATTACATTAATCCATGCATTGTTTTATGGCTGTGACGAATCACTGGTCGCTGTTTATGATTTAAAATGATTTCTTTATATTCCTTGTCTATAATAAAAGTGGCTGTACTCTTTAGCAACAGGTCTGTCATATGTAACTAGCTTTACCTATGTGGTGTGGTTGACTAAATTAAACTACTTTTTTTTTTTTTGCTTTGTTCTATGTTCCTGGGTTATTGTTAATACAAATTGATCAAAGAGATTTGTTCTGCAAAGATGATGTAATATAACAACACAGATTTTATTATATTGGTGAGGCTGATCAATACAAACTTTTTTTGTAAGCAATTGAAAGAAATGTACCAATCGAGGCCTTTCTATTTAAAATGTTGAATAAAATTCTAATTATTGGTGATCGTGTGGTTCATCGTTTAATCTTGCTTGCTTATTTCTTTCAACTTTTCTCTCTGTTTCTGGACCCATGACGATGGGATAAGATAAATAATGTATGAATTTGTAGATTCCTACATACATCTTTCATTTTTTAGTATTTGTTTATTAGTCTATAAAACAGTGAGAACACATCTGGAACAAACTGTTGACTTTTTATATTATTGTTTTTCATTGACCTTAGTGAATGTCTTTAGACCTTTGGGAAGAAATTAAAGCACTTCAAAGAAACCCATCCCCCAAAAAATTGAAAGAACCGTAGAATAAACCAGGACTTCCCCACCTTGGAATCAAATCCACGACATCTTTACTTTTAGGTGACAGTGCTACACACTCCACTGTGCTGCCCTCGTGCTATTGTAGATCTGCAGCTTAAAGTTTCACTGACAACTTAATAAAAAATAAACATTAATGATCTAAATTATAACACAACATTCCATAAGATTTTTTAACATATTTAACTTTTGAATTTAAAACAAGAATCTGTAGTTTTGTGTAGTGGAAAAGATGAGTCGCACTTCACATTTTCCTGGAGCATCAACAAATGCAACAGGAACCTATTAGAGCTTGAACTGGCTCAAAACCTATTAAAAAGATGCTACATTGAAATGCTTCAAATGATCCCAAATATTATCTAAACAAACAAACGTGAGCACTGAAAATATGTTCATTAGAATCTATTTGTGGAGCTGTGCTCTTATCTTTGGTTAAGATACATTTGAATCACTCGTAAATTTGTATATAGTTGTTTATGGCTTAGAATAGTGCAAAATCTGGCTTAAGACTTCTTTAATATGTATTTAACAGGATCGGACATGCGTTGGTCCTTTAAAATGTTTATTTTCCTGGAGCTCTTCTCACTGCATCTGCATGCTTTGGCGTCTCCTGCCGACTGACTGTTTTAACAGTGGTGAGCCCAGCTGGTGTTTTACCTGGTGCGCAGCGAAGACCATGCTAATTTCAACAGCAAATTTAACATAACTTAATGTCATTTAGTTTTAATAATAAATAAATGATGTTCCATCATGTTGTATGTCGTGCATAAAATATGTACTGTAAATAGAGTTTCATCTACGGGCCACTGGAACCATTGCTATAAAGGTATAAGTATAAGATATAGTTATTTCTCAATTAAAAGTACACAATATATTGTTGTAAACTTAACCATAGATACATTAAGTGTTATTGCAAAATGTAGCTGTTTAGTAACAAAGCTACAAGGACAATTAAGTGTCATGGTTTGCTTAAATGTGTCTACATAATATTAATAACTGCTTAGTGGAATCACATCTGGGATTACTCACTGATAGCAATGTTAAGAAATTAAAACATTTAGTCATGGGAGCTTAAAACAAAGTGTTAAAACAACTGCTTTTGACCATGAGAACACACAATGTAAGGTGATGTGGGCGAACAACGAGTTCTGTAAACAAAGATAGGTGAAAGTGTGTTATCAGAAATGGCCAGATGTCTATGGGAGTTGTGAGAAAAGTTGTGAGAAGCTGCTTTCATTTTGACTATTAAGGATCAGTCATGCAATAGGAGGTATTTGACTAAGGTAAAACGAGAAGTGTGTTAAAGCCTCTGACTGCACACAACAATGCTCACCTCTCCTTGCATGATCGTTGTGTTCATCCACATCCAAACGTCCACCACACACGCTGTAAAAAAATATGCCTCTAAATGTAATTGGGTTTTAGTAAACTATAAATATACTGTAATCATGATCTTAAGTCTGCAGGGTCTACTTCTATATCATTCTAGCAGGTCTCAGTATATACTTTGTGTACAAAACTCACAACATTTTGGTTATATTTTATGAAAAGTGTCCGCGACAATATTATATATAATTTTTATTTCAAAAATATTTCATATCCGAAAAACACGAAACTTTTTTGCAGTCACCATGTAGTGTTGAAATTATATTTACATGTTTTTAAGGCCTTATAAAACTATATAAAACCGCTCCGGCCATCTTCACACATAATTGATGATATATGTGATCATATGTTATTTATTACACTAGATAGTATTGGCATCCTAAATCTGTGAGCGCTATAACTATAAAAGACCATAAGAGCATGTGTAGCCAATACTGAAATGTAAACTGCAGCAAGATTATATAATTTAATTAAACAAATTGTGCCTGTCATTACATCTAACTCAGAACACATGTCGAATTGTACATTGTTTATTGGTATAAATAGAGACCTAATAATTTGTATATTTTTTTAAAGACATTAACTCTTACCATAGAACTACAATAACGTTTTGGTTCAAGCTTTTGAGGAAACTTAATTTAACTGACGGAACTTGAAACGATCACATGCTACATAGTAAATTCTGGTGTAAACTCTAAACTGCTTGGTTGGTTTATTAGCTAGTAATAAAACTAAAAATATTACTTCCTCAGTTGGATAAAAACCAATTGTGCATCACATTTTTTACCCTCTTGTAGGTACAAAAGCTCTCGGCACATTATTTAAACTGAGTTTTTTACTGATTGGACAACTGTCATGTGCTTGTTTATCTTTGTTTCTTAGCCCTGATAGTAACAGACTTCGCTCTCATTAATAATAAACTGAGAAGTCAAGTACATCTTCATCAGTGTTGTTGTGATCTAATAAGTGTGTCGTAGGTGCAAAGTAGGTCCAGGTTTTCCTTTTCAAACTTTATGTGTTATGTGGAGTGTAAAGATGTGTGACCTGCTGTGATATTTGTAGAAGTATGGTTGGGTTAGTATCTCTGTAGCAGGTCGTTGTTGGGGTGGGGGGGTGTAAATATGGTTGGGAGTGGTATTGTTCTTACCAAAGAGGAACTAACCATTTGAGACCAACCTACAGCAAGTAAACTACTTCACTACTGCTGGACTCTTGGGTTGCATTTGCAGATCAAATGTAAGACGTTTTGTTGAACCGTTTTGTATCCTTAAGTTTCGCATGCAGTTGTGCACTTTGCTCAGATGTTGAAGTGCTTAACACTGGTTTAAGTCATCATGCCACCCATATAAATAAATCACTACAATATAACGTTTTTTTGTCCAACTGGAAAATAGAATTCTGTTTTGTGTGCAGTTTTAGCAAGTAGTGATACAGACCATGACCAGGAAAGAGTACAAACAAGTGAATGTGAGATTTAATGAAGTGACATACATCACAAAACATCAGAAATTGCAACAATGCATGCCACAAATTTCCCCCAGTAGTTTATTGATTCAACTCACAAACCAAAAACAAACACACAATTTACTGTAAAAATAACATATGTGCAAGATAAAAAGAGGCATTCAAAGTCTTCAGTGAAAGAGCATTGGATTGCAATCGAATACATTTTAGTAGATTTAGTAGATTTGAAGTTGTTTAAACTTTATATGAACTAAATGGCATGTAAGAAATTTATAAGACGTTGAGAATTAAAATAATAAAAGCATTAGTTGTTTAGTTTTTACATGATTCAGAGACTTTAAAAGTATATCAAGTGTTAGATTACTATTAAGAAACATGACGAAACAAAAATGATGAGAACGTTCTTGTTACCGACCTGCATCGTAAAGCACAGCTTTACAAATCCACTAAACTTCCAAATATTATTAAAATATATAACTGTTAGCATTCACATCGAACATATTAAAATTACCAACAGTCAATCTATATTATTCTTATCACAGCTATTTACATCGTCCTTAGTTTAAAATTCTTTAGCAACATATCTGAGATGATTTAAAAACCTAATAGTGAACGTCACCTTGTGGTCAGGTTTAGTTTTTAAACCATCAATATTACACTTACAATGTCAGATTTAACTTTTTAATCGATTTATATTTAAATAAATTGAGGCTTAAAGACCTTGCTCATGGGTCCAAAAGTGGTAAATTGTTGGTAGTGGGGCTTGAACTGATGAGCTCATTACTAACCCACCTAACCACTACACCACCACTGCCTCATGCATATTTCCTTTTCAAGGATTCTTTAACTTGTTAATATCGGTTGTAAAATGTCAAGTCAAGTCAAGTTTATTTATTTAGAGCTTTTTCCAATAGATATTGTCTCAAAGCAACTTCACAAAATGCAGGATGAACAGAAACCCCTGTCGAGGAGAATTCCTAGAGAGGAACCAGACTCAACAGGGCCCATCCTT
>JAOTRQ010055354.1:0-14455 GCA_028565875.1 Hoplisoma paleatum | reverse complement strand
TTTCCTGATCATTCTGTAAGTTTTCCTCTTTGTATTTTTATCCTTTTCAAAATGATCCCATATTTTACATCCTTCCAGACATGAAGTCTGGAATGGAATTTGGCCGACTAGTAATTTTTTCGGTCGACCAACGAATAATCGATTAATTGCGGTTAGCCCTAGATTTCAGTAGCTGCAATTCGGTAGGTATATGATCATTTTGTTAGGTGTAACCTGGTAAGTGTAACCAATGCTGAGAGACTGAACTTCTTGGTGTTGTCACTGGTCAGCTTGATGGCACTAGGATTCATAAGCCAGAACATTCTAGCGCCTGCTTAATTTGCTTATAGCATCCATCGTCACCAGAAAACATTACTATGTACTGAAAATCTGCGACATCAAACAGGAAAACATGTAAGAACAAAGTGAGCCTCTCTGCAAAATAAGACTCACTCATGTAAACAGGCCGATGTACTAATTAGTTGATGTTTAATGAAATACTGGTCTTAGTAATGAGAATCTTTAGCCTTTAACATTCCTGAATTTATCTGTTCAATCTAAAAGTTGTTTAGGAAAATACCTGAACATGCAGTTATAGAAACTATAAGCTTTACAGACATGTTCTGTCCTTTTTTAAAGGTGGAACCAGTTGGATCTGGCTATTGTGCTTTTGTCTGTGATGGGCATCACACTGGAGGAAATTGAGATTAATGCTTCTCTTCCTATTAACCCCACCATCATCCGGATCATGCGAGTACTGCGGATTGCTCGTGGTGAGTTTCTAAAATGTAAACATGTCAATTATATTTTATCAAATATATAAAAATTCGCCAGCCAGGCATAACATTATGAAGGAAATCGATTAAAGTAATCAAGTAAATATGTAACACTGTACCAATAACCTTGTTGATTTAGTGTTTTAATTATTTTAACCAGTAGTCATAAACGTTAGATAATGGCAATGTGACACACATTATTACTATAATTAGTTTCAATATCCAGGGTAACTGTGCTGTACTAGATTGTCTCATGATGTCTAGAGCCATACTGACTGCAATGCATCCTACATATGCAGAAGCTTGTGCATGATAAGATGCGTAGAGCAAAATGAACAAGCAGTGTAGTCATACTTGGAAGTCATATGCTATTTCTGTATTTCTGTAATTTATCCCAATTAGCATTTTACTATTCAATCCGGAGAGTAAAGTCGGTACAATTACCTGTGAGAAAAGTCCAGGATGGAGGTGTAAAGCACAAGGCTTTGGTACTAAACTGATCTTTTTTTCTTTTGTAAATGCTTAGTGCTGCCTTTCAGTCTCACATGTGTGTAGCAGATGCACTTGTGTGCTAAAAGGGCAGCTTGCTAGGTCGTGCTGTTTCTAAAGAGAGCTCTGATGGTAATTAATGGCCTTTACAGGCTCTCTCTAAAGTCTGATCTGCCCCCACAATCTTTCTCGGATTCAGGTTCTGACACTTGGTATTTTACTTTCTACTGAAAAATTGGGACCACTGAGACCTCCATTAAGAATAGCCCGGAATACCTATAATTCACATGATTTCTTCCACTCGACCGTTTGAATTCTTCTCTATTTCTATAGTGTTAAAACTTTTGAAGATGGCCACAGGGATGCGAGCTCTCCTGGACACTGTAGTTCAAGCGCTACCTCAGGTAAATGAATCCCATTGTTATACAGCGATTACACTTATATAACTTCTTTCGATCAACTATCGTGAGAACTAATACCAGCAAATAATATTTATGTATAATGGTTAAGTGAATCATGATCACCCGTTACCGTAAAGTAGATTTTTCAGTGACGGTAAGAAAGTGAGTCAAGAACTACATCATTAGCAATGCGACACATAAAATACCGTGATACCCCTGACTACTGTAGCCGTAATGCTCCAACAATCCATCAAGCGGTCCGGCTTCATAGCTTAACAAAGTCGTACTAAAACATCTTGACAGATTACCGTCATGTACCAGATAAAATCCATCTACCGTGTACAAGCCTTATATCAAATCAAAGCGGTTTGAGGTCAGTAAGCACAATCAGAATTCATACATAAGACGCACTGACGATTTTTAAGGGTCTGAAAAATACTGTATATAACAATATTAGTAAAATGTATTCTGTTTACACATAAATCGTTGATCTTAATTCAATTTAAAAGCCTCCATTATCAAACAGCACTATACAATTACTATATTCTACTATACTATACGATACACTATACTCACTGTCCAACAGTATCTTGAAATTTGAGCTTTACAAAAAAACAATAGCTTGGTACAAATCTTATTTTAAAGCAGCATGTGAGCTTTTCGACTCTAGTATTGGCTGCTTTTCTGAGAAAGCTTTTTACAAGGCAATAAAGGGAATTTGTACTCATTTAGTCAAAAGAACATTTTTTTAATGATTGGACACTGATATCAGTTAGAAGAAAACTCAGATGATGTTCCAGCTGGACCAGGCTTCTGGAGTTTCTATCAGCCAGGTTTTTATTTCTCATTTATTTGTAGAGATTGACTTGTCGTGATCAGTCAGGAAAGAATCTACAATCGAAATGTTGCCAAACAATAAGATTGAATCAGAAACAAATTAGTTGAATTGATTTATAACAACTGTGAGCAATTGATGTGACTGAAAAACATTCGTTTAAAATTTAAAGAGGGTGTTTTGATACGTTTAGCGCTCAACATAGCACATAACATGTAGTATGTTTTCTTAAAGTCGAAATTCTGTGGGTGTTATAGTTAAGAAAGTTTTATAAGCATGTGATCATACATAGCAACTCTAACGCACCCACTCAATTCTGTTTGCCTGTGCTGCACTGTAAACTGCCAAAAGCTAATTAGACATGGTTCTAATCTTAGGGTGTTTTCCTCTGTCTGGCTCATCGGAAAAAGAAAAAAATAATAATTGCAGCTCATCCATACTCTTTCATGGTTCTCAGCTCATTTTGATCTTTTTTCTTTTTTTTTTACATATTTTACCCTCTGTAAACGTAAGCAATTAAGAAATAAGCAGTCTCCGGGAAGCTATTTTCTGTTGAAACGCCAGATTATATGTCCACAGTGGTTATATAATATGATTCGATATATTAAAGTGACCCTCTGAGTTTACACAATGCACTATATATGCACATTTTTGTATCTTCAGACACAATAATTTATCCTCACACATCTTTCCCAAGGTTGGTTTTACCTTTTGTCCCACTAAAACACTAAACTATATCTACTCCAAAGATAAATCACTTACAACCTTATATGCCGTCAGTGGAGCAAGTGACCAGTATACAAATGACATAACCCAGTAATTACAATGATGTGACGGCTGAGGCCTAGCAGTGAGAGAACTGGGTGTTGTGTGCCATGTGTACTCAGTTCTGCTCTCTAGTGTGAATAATACCTGAATGTGTAAACAGCACACTAGTGCACAGGAGTATTCTAAATTATATACCGTTCACATATGATTGGGGTATAGCTTTAAAGACATTGTTGTAAGATAGTTAGAGAGGTACCCTGATCGTCTATCCCTAAACATGCACAGATGTGTCATGGGAAAGACGTTTGTATGACTAACAAAATGTGTACACATTGTTTTAAAATCACATTTCCACTCATACCTGCTCACAAGTATGATGAACCCAACCGTCACTCTGCACATCTTTGTTTGGGTACTTATTTGCATGACTCACGAGATGACTGTAGTACTTTTAATTGCAGTAATTAGTTAATGATGAGCTGATGGTGCGTTTTGCAGGTGGGGAATCTGGGCCTGCTGTTTATGCTGCTGTTTTTTATCTATGCTGCTTTGGGTGTTGAGTTGTTTGGGGAACTGGGTAAGTGTTTATATTATGTACAGCTGTCAGATCTACATCAGCCTGCAGATCAGAATGCATCGGATTACGCTCACAGGCAGTAGTTTGTCAGCTTTGATAAGTGTGAGTGTCAGTGATGAGTTCCACCGTACCAAATTCAGACTCTGTGAGCCATTTTCGTAGAGTTTGCTTGTTCCTAGTGGCTCTGTCATGTTGTAAATACAGTATTTTACATTTTACAAATTTATATGTAAATCTGAAGCTATGAGAACATGCCAGATATTTAACTGAAAGTACTAACACTGACACAGGCATCGGAACTAGACATCAGACCTATAGGTAAATCATGGCCTGTCACGTTTGCCCTGAATTATTATAGCCCCAGTGTATATAGTTGATGACTCCGACCTTCAAAACAGGAATGGATGGGTGGACGCATGGATGGATGGACCAATGGATATATTGGTGGATGAAAAGATTTGGATGTATTGCTGGATGGACAGACTATGACCCTAAATGCAATTTTGTGGTTCCAACTGGTGCACTGTAAACCTGAATGTAATTAAATGTTTCCAAAAGATGGATGGATGGATGAATATATAGATGGATGGATTCATAGATAAATTAATGAATTGTTTTTTTTTTCTTTTCCAATTTTAATGTACAATGATGATTAATCATGTGATGGCCCGAGTCAACATGACATCATTGAATAAAACAATATTTCCACTTATAGGTTAATAGCTGGGTGGCGGTATAGAGGAATGGATGAATGAATATTAATATTTGGTAAAAAAAAAAATATGTAGATTAAAATATTGGGATGGACGTGTGATGAATAAACATTACATATAAAGCCTAAATGGACAGGGACAAAGTAAATCAGATCTTAATGAAAGTTGGTAGGATCATTAAGGGGATGATTACACACGTTTTGATTATTGACTTGGATGACTACACCCAACAGGAAGTCAATCATTTTGGAATTTATGCTTTTTTTGACACGTTTTTGCTGAACCCCTCGTAAGGTTTTTGTCCGATCACTTAAAAACTGGTTGCGGATAATCTCCCAACGGGTGCTGAATGATGTTTGGTGAGGTTGTTGGTTGACTTGTGTATTTGTTGTATATTAGTGTGTTTTTACTTTATAATTCTAGTATGCAATGCTGATTATCCATGTGAGGGCATGAGTCGACATGCCACCTTTGAGAACTTCGGGATGGCATTTTTGACGTTGTTTCAAGTATCTACTGGTGACAACTGGAATGGGATAATGAAGGTACGCAAATGTAACAAGATGTGATAAATAAAAGAATGAAAAAGTATAAGAATACGAATTGTGTTAGTCGTTTACAATATCAAAAGTATTAGAAAAAATTGACAATGTTGTGATGCAAGATGTAGAAAGGATTCAGTCATTAAAAGATGATCCTGTATTCTTTATATCCTCTTACACCCAGGATACCTTGCGTGAGTGCCCACCGGGTGACACCTACTCCTGTAACGGCAGTCTGCAGTTCATTTCCCCCATGTACTTCGTAAGCTTCGTCCTGACAGCTCAGTTCGTGCTCATTAACGTAGTGGTGGCTGTGTTAATGAAGCACCTGGATGACTCTAACAAAGAGGCACAGGAGGAGGCGGAGATGGATGCCGAGATTGAGCTAGAACTGGCCCAGGGTGGGCTCTGCTGCCTGGGCGGACTAGCAGCTGCCGCCGGGCCTGGGATCGGGGTCGGCGCCGGAGGTGGAGCAGCAGGAGGGGGTGGTGATGGAGAGAGGCCTGGGATGGAGTGTGGAAACAGACACGGATCGATACTGGGGGCGCACATGCATGCCGGCCAGACGTCTGGGTATACGTCTCCGAGTGTGGGGCCTGAAGCACATGTCCACAGGAAGCTGTACTCTCCTGCACAGGTGAGTGTGTTGTGTAATTATTATGCGTTTGTGTATACAGAAGGTGTTCAAGTACAACAATAAGGCAAATCTCAATAAATAGACTATTAGAAAAACAACTCAGACTTTTGTCCTAAACATAAAACATTTAGTGTCTATAGTGCAGTGGGATAAAAGCTGATCAAAAGCCAGACGTTCTAGATTTGATAGTTCTATACCGGCTCCCTTATGGTTACTCAAACAGATGACGTCCGGTATCCGGTGAGACATGTCCATAAGAATTTAGTGGGTTCTCTGGGGACAGCCAGGACTGTGAGGTTGCTCCAGGGTAGAGAACGGTTGGAGGGATTTCTCTGCCGACCGTACAAACCTCTGTAGTTCTTCATTGTGTGCTGCAGTGCACAGTGTAGACCTGTACAGAGCCCTGATCCTAAATTCTGTTGAACACTTCTAAAATAAACTAAAAACTTGACTAAGAGACAGGCCTTCTTATCCAACAAAAGTACCTGGGACATTACACACATTCATTTGGTTACACTACAGTACAAAGAACCTTCACGGTGACGTGAATCCATTGGCTAACCAGAGTTCTTACACAGCATTTAAAAACATCTGCTTATATAAACCTAATATACAGAAGCCAATTAGTGTCTACTGCAGACACTGCTAACTAACTAATGGAACTGTGATTCAAGCAGTGCTCGTGGAATGTACTGTGCCGCATGGGTGTGTCCACAGATTTTTGACTCTATGGTGTGTGTATATATTCCACATTATGTTTGTTACATATGTTATATTCTTAGAATATTATTATAATTTATTGTTACAGCTACAGTGGAATCTTTACTTCGGAATGTTTCAACATATTTACAATTTGGTTGCTTTAAAAGGGTTGTAGTGCTTCTAAGTTTGCCTCCGTAAGCCATGGTTACCTCCAAGGAAACACGTGCACGAGTTCCCGTTGCATCACATCAAAAGTGCTTCACGGACGAGGACATTGCGGCTCGAAAGATAGCACGTCAATCAACCATTTATAGAATCATCTAGAACTTTAAGGAGAGTTAAATTTTTAAATATTAAGTCTTTACTTAAACTGTATGTGTTTATGTCAAAAAAAAATATGAGCTTCTAAAGGAAGTTTAGAAATTTGTGCTATTCTCAAAACCTTTGGCCAAATTTTTGGAAGATGTAAAGGAACGTTTATATTATGTATAATTAAAAAAGACAGTTCGGGACATTAGAACAATTATGAGGACAAGGAAGAGTATTGGGAGGTCTGGCACATATTAATAGATTTAACAATTCAGAATAATAATTTGAATTAGCATTGTCATGAATAGTCCTTCATTATAGTTATGTTTATTCTTTTTATTTTAATTATTTAGTTCAGTTTATACCCTTAGTTTGTACCCGTAGATCTGTATAATATAAGTACATCTCTAAATCCATGGTCTCCTCAATGACTGCACGGTGTCCAGGTTGGAATCGGAAGTCTCGAATCTGACATGAGCTTTTTCTCCCTCCGAATGTTATGTTCAGTTTCTGTCCTTTATGACCAGCTTCCCTTGTTGTGTTCCTCCATGAACATGAATTTGTACTTGTGAACAAGTTTGTGCAGACTTCATTAGGTCTTTTGCTGTTTTCCTTGGGTTTCTTTTCATTTCTTTTGTTTGCGGTGCTCATTACAGAATTGCCACTTATTTGTTTATGGGGCGTTTAACCATGGATTGATGTGTCTTAGTCTTTAGCAATGGCTGTTCCAGGTTGGTGTACTTCAGAGTTCAAGTCGTTTGCCCCCCAGCCATGACTCACACTAACATGTTATTTGAAAAGAATAGATTTGTTTGTAACTAGGCTTTGTGTTGTTTTTTTCTTTCTATTTAATGGCTAAAGCGCCTCCGAAACTCACATTTCCAATCTCATCTCTTTAATTGAAACACCTTTTGCCAGGCAGTTCTTGAGGAAGTCATTAACAACAGGCACAGTTTTTTTTCCCTGCACTGTGAATGTTTACCCGGTGAGCTCTATAAGACATGAACAATCTAACATTGTGTTATCAGGTTAGATAGACTGTGTTTGTCTACATTTGTGACTACATTACATAGCAATCAGGTTTAATTATAATATTAGTATACAGTCACAAGGAAACATATATGAACCCTTCTAATCATGTGGTTAGTTTTAATATCATGTTTATGACACCAGATAATCAGTGTTTGCACTTTATTAAGCTGATCGAGTTTTGAAATGTCATAGACGGGTCATGGACGATTCGAAATGACTTACATTCATGGGTAGAAACTGGAGCTTCTGGAGAAAATCCATTTAGATACTGGAAATCATTCGTTGTCCCAACTGGACCCAGGACCTTTTTATTAGGAGGCTACTTACTCTGACTCCATATGGTCTGGGGAATGTTTTGTGCTATTTCTTGGCTCATGCATCCATGTAAAAGGTGCTCTCAACCGATAATGTTCACCCATACGTACTGCTTGTCTTCTTTGGGGCAGATGGGATTCTCCACCAATATAATGTGAAATGATTGGTCGGAAGAGCATAACAGACATTTTTAAGTACTACCTTCACCCTTTAATTACCGATTGAGCGTCAGTTGGACCGCCTCGATCGTCATGTTTGTTCCATGCCTCCCTATTGCCACACATTTTCCCAGCAGCTGTAGGATACATCACGTGGCATCAGCATGGCTACAATATTCCTTAGACTAGCGGTCCCCAACCTGTTTTCATGTCCCCAATCTTTTTTAATGTCAGACAATATTTTCACGGATCAGTCTTCACGGTGTGGTGGATAGCTACAACAAAATAAAATGATACGACCAGTATAAAAACTAGTATTTTAAAAATATAATAATTATTTAAATAATAACATTTCAGCTGAACGCTAATAATGCAACCGAGTAATGCAACGATTTTAGTAAACCACAAAGCCGTATTGCTCTGCTAATTCTTATGTAATTCCTGACTCACCATTTCACTGGTGAACTTACTTTACCATTGGACCACAACTCCCAGAATGCATCTCATCTGATCAGTTTCTATAAACTAACAGCACTATTTCTGAACAAGCCTCAGATTTGTTCTTTCATGTAGCTAATATGACAAGAACATACTGATACCTCCTCTAAGGTAATGTTTACTATAGAAGTGCTTCTGTAAGTTTGCTATCTGGTAAATGCTGTAAATCTAAATGTAAAATGCAGATGTTTAGTTGGTTTGCAATAATCTTACACATTAAAAAAAACTGTAAACTCTAGTTTTGATGGTGGGAGTAATTTTACTGATGGTTTTTACCAACATGCAGTACATCAGCATTGCTCTTGGTAAAATAAGTCACTGGTGCATATATGTACAGGTGTGTATTTGTTTTTGGACTATCACCGGATTGCCATCTCACTCCCTTACCTATTCATAACCCCAGACTAAGAATAGCCCAGACTGGCTTCTTTCTGCAGCACCTGTGGACTGCGGTGATTGGGAAATTTAAAATGCAACCCCAACAAGCCCAGTCTCCACACTACATCAAAACAGGACCGTGATTACAGCCGGCAAACTCCTCAGTTTATTTTTAGAGGCAATCTAGAACTCTTTATGAGAAAGGTGAGGAAGATGAGAGAAGGGAGTGAGGAGGAAGCATTCTTTCAATAATTAATGCGGTAAAAAGAATGAAATGGGAGAATCTGAGTAAGACCTGGACGAATCTACTCTAAAGTAATGTGCTTTATTACTAAATAAAAAACAATGAAATGGTGTGTAATAGGGAACATGATACATCGTTTAAAAAAATATGTATAGTGAACGATGAAGTGTTTTAAATTGTTTAGAAATGAAATATCACAACATGGCATATCAGTGGTACGTAATACACAAGGCAATGACAACAATACACACTTCCATTATGTCATGGTTCATTCTAGATGTCTAAGAGCCTAATGTCGTTGACACTGCTTTTGTTTGGAATTGTTTATCTTAGTAAAGTTAAGCATTTGAGCTATCTTTGTATGTAACTCGACAAAGTCTTGCTCAAGTCATCCCTTATCCATGTGTGTGTGTGTGTATATGTCAACTATTGCAGCTGTACCGCACAGATGGAAGATCGTGTACGTTCTTTTATACATTGAAATCCCTTTTGTTTAAAGTAACTTTGTCAGCCTTGGCATGGTCTCTCACGTAAGATGTAGTGTCTCAATGCCAGAGCAGCATAATTAGTAGCTTGGGATGAACATGAGTTTAAACTTGGGCAGTTACTTTTCAGTCGGCCTCCACAACATCAGAAGCAGCTGTTCTACAGAACAAATAGAACCACACACAATCTCAAACAGGCATTTTCTACAGGGACTTAATCATTTTTACTTGTCGCTCGCTATATAACGACGTCTGACAGAACAGTTTGTCTTGCCTAGAGTCCACAAGTCTTGGTGACAGCATTAACGAGATTAGACACTATTTGTCCAAACATTTTTACTAGTGCCGTTGAAATTAGCAAGTTAATCATTTGCGATTGTGAAATCATTAACATTTTCAAACAAATTAATGATGTTATCGATTGCAGTTTTCTGGCCCAAAGTGTGATCTGAAAAAACCTTCCGAAACTCTTCGCCCTCTAGTGTTGTGGTAGTGAATTACTTAACGGTGTATAAACGTAAAACATCGACAATGAGGCTTGTGTATTAATCAGCCTTAATGCAGCATTGCCGTGTTTTTAGTGATCTTTAAAGTCTTAAAATGACCTGGGGGATTAACAAAGATTTTAAAATACACAAAGCTGTTTATACTGAATTTTATGTTGCTATTACTAAGCTAAACCTATTCAAACAATAAAAAAGACGTTGTTTTATAGTACATTATGTTTTGTCGCAAATTACCATAATTAAAGATTAAAAGCACAATCACTAAACCCTTTGGAGATGAACTGTGGAGCCAGGCTTCCTCATCCTACATCAGCTTCTGGCCTCAGCTAGTGAAATCCGTCTCTTATTGCTATTGCTACAATACCAAATAAAAGCAATTTTACACTATTAGGGTGACAGAATGGTAAATAATCATTGTATAACAGAGCACTGTCATAATTCGTGGATCTGTACAGTATGGCTTTGAATTTATTTCTAATAGATTTAATGGCTCATCTGTCTCATTACTGTAGGATAATAAAATACGTTCAGACAAATATCTGAGCGTTTTCTCCTGCCTTAGGCAAATATCACAATCTACAGGAAAATGCCAGACTGGATTAGTTAATAATAATTCATAATAATTCTGCTTATTAAGTATGATAAAGGTGGTGCAACCCAGTTTTCAATGGTGGCCCAAAATCGTGTAGTGGGATCTCACCCCATTATGTCTAGAAGAGGAAGAGTGTTGTGTAATATAAACAGTAAGCCTGCAAAAGTTGTGTCTGTGGGCATTAAAATATCTATATTAACCTTCTCTGAATCGAGAGAGCCAGATATGATACTTTTATGCCCATTTTTTATAGTTATTTAAATAATTGTGTTAAATAGAAATACCCAAGGCACTACCTAATTCATGGCAGTGGAACCCACAGACGATGAAATAAGCTGTTTCCATTCTCATAAATTATTTGCTGTGTAATTTATCATTTAAGGTTTGTGTTGTATGTTTTTAATCCACAGTGCATTTGATCGCCTCTTCTTTACTGATTAATTTGTACTATGAGTCAGTCTTAGCAATCGTACCCCAACTGATAGAGCAAAAGTGACTTGATCAACACTAGAGCATCGTTTAAATCCGGTGTAATGCAGGGTCGCTGGAAAAAAAAGATGAATAAAGAGATTCATAAAGTAGCAAACATGGAACTCCTCTACCTGTCTTTTATTGGTTATGGTTACTGCGTCACAAAAAGGAAATTCAGATGATCTAATAATATCGGTTGTTGAGCATCTAAAGTCTTGTATTAAGCAAGAATGAATTGAAATTCACATGCAAAACTGCAACAATCAAGTTGTATAAAAAGAAAAAAAGATTTTACTAGGATTTGAATATATAAAAAAGTTAAATATTAGTCTTATAAAAGAAACAAATCTATCTAGACCTTACTTTCTATGTTTTGCTGTGGCGATAGTTAATTAAACCAGCTTACATCTGTTCTGCGCCCGGGTTTATTTTTATATTTTGTTTACTTCCAACATTGTTTCTGTCTGGCTCTCTGTATCTATCTAGCTCAGTTGTTGTATCTCCCTGTCTCACTTTCTGTGTCATATTCTCTTTCAATTCCAATTTATGTCTCTCTGTATATCTCTGTCTTTCTCTCTGAATATCTCAGTAGCTTTGACTGTGTGTGTGTGTGTGTGCGTGTGTGCGTGTGTGCGTGTGTTTAATTTGTTATAGTGTCTAGTCAAATAACAGAAGGTACTGCAATACATGGCTGTAACGTGTGTAACTTCTTCCAAAAGGATAGTAGACAGTATTGCGATATGAAAAGTACTGCTATATGCAGCTGTAGCGTGTCCTTCCTAATTTTGCAAGCTTACCGCATTAAGTGAAAGATACTAAAGACACATTATTATGACCATCAGCTAATATCGAGTGAATGCCTGTAACCTGGACAGCCTGGAAGTGACTCAGTAAGGTTCTGGTAGGTTGTGACATTTATCTGGAGCCATGCTGACTGCAGTGCATGCTTGGTTTTCTCTATGATGTCACAAAGCCTTCGTCCTTCGTCACTGGCCCATTCTTCCATCCTTTTGTCATTGCTATATATTTTCATATTGCAACACCTTGTAGCATTAAGAAGGACACGTTACAGCCGCATATAGCAGTACCTTCCGTTGAGTGTAGAGACACATATTATAAATTACAGAGACAGTCAGAAAATGAAAGAGAGGGAGAGAGAGAAACCTCAGAGATAAAAGAGAGAGAAAGAGATACAAAAACAGAGAGAAAGGGCAGAAAGAGTGAGACACAAAACAGAAACAGAGAGTGAGACAGTATTTTGACTGAATGAGCAAAACGATCTACTGGAAACACTACACAGTCTATTAGAAAATTTAGTTTAGCGGGTAATTTTTTTTTTTTTAATTGATTGACTAACCAGTAGACTAAGGTGTTTGGCAGATGCCTGGTAACAAAAAGAAATAAAAAATCAATGTCTGAGCATGATGGGAGAATTGGTCGACAGATGAGCGGTCAGACTGTAAGGCTACAAAGAGTTGATAATAAGGTGTGGGGCCATGGAGGCGAGTGGTGGTTGATAAGTAGGGCCGGTGAGGGGAGTACAGAGTGTCAGATCGATGACCTCTTTGCTGATTTTTGCCTAGTGGGTTTCAGGATTGCTTGTCAGATCACACATGACTGGCTGGGAATACGACTCACTGAACACCGGCAGGATCGCTGTCAGACTACATCACCTTAGGGGTGGGGGGTGAGACAAAAATAGAGACAATTCTGGTTTATCCACTTACGTATGCATTGCATTTGTGCATATGTGTGTCTGTGCTTCATACTTTTCTCGTCAGGGATGTCAAAAAAAATGCATCATTCAGCTCGTCAGTTACAGTCTGGGTCAAAGTTTAAAGCTAAGTTAAAGAGAAAATCAAGCAGCCTATTTAACTAGATCACCACGATAATAGTAGGTAATAGGTTTATTTAAATTATGCAATAAATATTATGGTACTACATACTATGCTAAACACATTTGACACAATTGATTAAATACATGCAGGATTTTGTAGCCACCAGAAATCCAACTAGCTGAGGGCCGAGTAAGATTTCTGTCATCATGAAATGAATACATTTTCATTTATTGCTGGAATAAGGGATTAAAACCACAGTGATGAAATTAGCAATACTGTGTTTTGGATAAAGAATCTAATCTAGAGATAAATGCAGGCCAGTGTGTATTTATCGATTAGACAGGATCCTCATCAGTTGAAATCTTTAATTTCAAATCCAGTCATGGAATCAGTTCACCTCACCTGCAAGTCTTTGGAAAGTTAGTGAGTTAGTGGGAGGCATAGGGAGAATATGCAAACTTTGCATGAAAAGGATTCAGACTTTTGTTCAGAGGCAATAATGACGAACATATTTAATGAGTTTTTAAGATGTGCACATGTGTAAATGTCTGTGTGTGAATCTTAATAGGTATTTTAAAGAAATGTAATTGACCATGTCGTAGCTAATAGTGCAAAAAATGTTTGGAGGGCTTTTGCAGCGTTAAAAAAGACACTTGATGGCCATCATGCACGCACTTGTGACCGATTTCAGACCTTAAACCCATAACATTGCTTCTTCATTAGTTTCATATGTTTGTTATATTTAGTTTTGTCTCATATGATTGGCTGTTCCTGTATTCAGTGGTTGCCCTAGTGGCTTGTTGCGTTCATAAATCTGAGTTGACACATGCCGGGTCAATAGTACGACTGAAATCTGAGCCCCGGAGCTCAGCATTAGTGGAGTAAATTGTTTTACATTCACATTCCCGAAGCACTGAGTCAATATTATGATTTGATTAATGATCGAATATTATTAAGTAAGGAGAGAGAGGAGGTTGTATTTTAAATGTACCAATCTTTTTTTTCCTTTGAATAAATTCAGTTAAAAAATTTTTCTTCAAATCACTCCACTTGTAAAGGGTATGGATGGCATTCCTTTAAAAACCTATTCAGTTGTAATCTTTTTAATATTAAAACAATTACCATATTGGCCAGAGTATAAGCCGCACCCGAATCTAAGCCGCACCCTTAATTTTGAGAGGGATTCAGAAAAAAATATAAAAATTGAGAG
>JAOTRQ010055346.1:0-14455 GCA_028565875.1 Hoplisoma paleatum | reverse complement strand
ATGAGGGCTGAGTACATACCTCTAGCCTCCTCTCCCCTTTTTTCTGTAGGCGGCAGTGTGTTATGTGAACGTGCGCGGCGCTACACATCACTCGCTCTCTCTCACACGCGCGCGCACACAAGAATTGAGGCACCGAAGTGTGTGTGAGCCAGAGTGCTATGGAAAGGTGGAGGTCGGAGTGTTTTCTTTGTTATTCGTAAAAGTCCAAGATCGCACCTATGATCCGCTTCTCGTGTATCGGCACCGCGCGCCGTTCCAGATGCGCTCGGAAAGAGAGAAAGGTTTCGCACAGGTACAGTACCGAACACTTCATTTCCACCGCCGCTGCTGCTTCAGGAATCGGTTTCTCCTCTAGCGGGAGATGAAATGTGCAACTGCCTTGCTGTGGCTTGAACTGCCGTTCGGTGCGTTTCGTGGGGCTGATTTTGAGCATTTCGTGCCCGTTGTGTGTGTGAGGAGGGTAAACCGTGGCTGATGGTTAAATATAGGCGCGGGATTGAGACCGAGTTGAATGTTGGAAAGTTGTATAGTAGTAATGGCTGGACTGCGGAAGGGCCTGTGTGTGTAGTTTGTTGCTCCTCTCCCCTCCCCCATCAGTTACTGTGCTTGTGGAGACTCCGAGGCCAAAGACATGAATGCAGTGAATGTGGGGCTTCACTTCAAAGCGACTGGGAGGGGAGCGCAGGGAGTGTAGTAAAGTCGTCGGGGGGGAAAAGAACAACAAAGTATCCAAGTGTGACTACGGTTCAAGTATCGTACTTTGACTCTAGGGTTAGACTTTATTTTAAACACAACTCAGGTAAAACTGTATATGCACTTGTACATAGTCATAACATGCTAGACAGAATGCAATTGGAGACGATAGGGTTGATCTTTAAAACGTAAACTGTTTTTCCGTGCCAAGGTTGATCTGGAACTGGCAGTTTTAATTAATTTTAATAAGTCTTTTACAGTGTTGCTGTATCACTTTTTTATTCTATATAATATGTTCATTCGCTTGTCGTGTTTGCCAGCTACTCAAATTATTAGTAATAGATATCATGGTCCAGTTCACTGCTTAACTTACCAAAATGACTCGAATCTTTCGACTCCCATACTGCTCATTATTGAATGATTTTTTTGAATTCGCACAACATTTGTTTTCACGAACATTTTGTTCATGTTTATGGCTTTAAATAAAGCATTGGAAGCAAAGAGAGTTCCTGTTTGAACAGTGCAACTTTTGCTTCAAATATTCCTCCCAAAACATGCATCTGCTCAATCTGGTCGATTCAATGTATTGAAACGTTTATATAAACTGGTGAGAAATTAATACCATGCAGCAAATTGCCACTATTGCCAACTGTACACTAAATTCCTACTTTGCACCCAATATGTGAATATTTTGAATACGCCAGACTTACACACAAAAAGAAATACAATACATTGTAAACAATATTGCACAATACTGTTTGGGTTGTCATTGGTCTAATTAACTCAAAACCTCTGGGAGCAATGCTTTAACACACCCCAGACAGGACGCCGATCCATAGCCAAATATGTCAAACGCCAACTGATAACAATGCTGGAGCAGCAGTGTAATGACATAATTTATTAAAGCACTTGTATTCAATAACATTAAAACATGCAAGACATAATGGATAACATACATTAAAATCAAACCAAACTGCTTAATTTTGAATGGTAGTTTGCTACCTTTATTAGTGTACTTTGCTCATGATGGATAGACTCTCAATTGTCAGGGTAATGTCAAGCCCTAATGTGTAATATTTTAGCAAGCCAGATTATTATTGACTGGCTGAAACAGTCAGTGTCAACAAGCGTTCATACAGCATCAGTTTGTCTTTCATTACATATGGTTGGTCAGTTTCACCAATTCAGTACATCCAACTCTTGGACACTTGATTGAAAATGCCCACTGTTTAATCTTGGACACACGCTATTGCCACAAAGCAGCCCTTTCTGGTTGCAAGCCATATACCTGGCCACCTTCCTGGAACAGTAAAGCAATGCTCTGGCACACCGACATAATTTTCCACACCATAGTTCATGCTTTGGAACAACCATAAGCAGCTATTTCATTATAATAGCATCAGGCATGTTCTAAAGTCTAAAATGTGTTTCAATAAAATTTAATTGCATCATTAGTACCTAATCGTTTATTGAAGTAAAAAGTATGCTTGACTAAAATAGTGTGTAGTACAGGTTTACTCGTTTAAGGATTTAAAAAGTCTGATGTTTGCATTTATTTACTGGATTTCCCATTGTAAATAAGATGAACTAAAACTTGAGCGCAGGTAGTCGTTCTATTTAGTCTCGGTGATTCATTTAGCAGCTATTCGGCTCCTACTGTTCGTCTAAAATACATTGCAAAAAGAATCGACTCATACAAATGATACATCAGTCGAGATTAGCAGCCGCGGCTAGAAAGCTACAGATACTAGTTCTGTTTGTCTGTGAAGCTCTTAGCACGCTAGCTCTTTCGCTATTTCTGCTTAACCCTGAATTTATGTAGTCGAAGCAGTATTTTAAGTAAATATGTGATGCTAATATAAATGAGTTTTCCCCATTTCAATATGCATATTGTGCTTTCTAATCTAAAGATGAAAGGCATGTCGGTGGCTAGCGTGTTTTGTTTGAGGCTAACTTGTTTGCAGCTAACCGACTAGCATAGTTAGCAAGAAGCTGAAAACAGGTTTTAAACCGACATGAAGACTCAGTTTTCGACAATGGAATAACACGAACAGAAAGGTATAAACTTGAAATAAAAAAAATTGCTAATTAACGAAAGAAAATTACAAACTTCTTTGGAGAAAATATGCGTGCTGAATGGGCACCAGGCGTTAGGACACGGTTGTTATTGTATTAATAAGTAGCTGGAACTTTTACTTAGCAACTTAATACATTTGTTTTTGTAGCATAGACATTTAACTAAAGTGCTTATTTACGTGGGGATTTAGTTTAATCTTTAGTAAGAGCTTGTTAAAAGAATCTTATACAATTAAGCAGATTGGGACGCTTGTTGCATTTCCAAGCGTTAAAGTAATTTACTGTAGAAATAATGTATTCTAATGCAGTTTTATTTGAGTTAATTTTCAGTGAATGTTATACTCCGAGGTAATAAAAGTAACGTATCATTCATGGTACAGTTCTGTATTTTGATCCGTTACATGAAATTGTTTACCACGTATCATACAGTTTGTTTCAAAATCTAAAAATCGATCTATCTAAACTGTCTGCCTGTCTGCCTGTCTATTCTAATCTATCTTCGAATGCTATACCTTAGTTTAAGAAGGTTGTCTACAATGTTTATTATAGTAAATACTAATATGCCATCACTAATGGCTGGACTGCCACAATACATTATTATTGAATGTCTCAATAATTTGAAAATCCATTACTATGTCAGGCTAATCACATAATGTTTTCATATTTCTCACAATAGTTATCGACATAAGAATTATAATGCTAGACATAATGTCCGATACTAATAGACATGTCTTTAGTTAATAAATGAATGACCACTTGTGTTATATTATAGTTCTGTATTGATTTTTTTGTACAGGATTAACTGTAATGCTAGGCTGCCTATTTTATAATATCTTATGATATATTGGTCATTATAATTTTGGTGACAATTATCGGTTCAGGTGTGTTGCTTGTTAATTTATTATCGGGAACCGTACGCACACTGCATAAAAGTGTTTTCATATTGTGGTATACATGTTAGTTTTTTAAAACGTATGATGTATTAATTAATCTTATTTATTTCTTTTAGGAAGAATCATTTCACAGTGGCATTAGAATCATTGTGGATCTGATTGTTCTGCTGTGTGAGCTGAGGTGGGATTGGGTGCATGGACACAGTGAGGATGAACGTGAAGGAGAAGGCCTACCTGGGCAGCTTTACTGAGGATGCTCCCCGACCCCCAGTCCCAGGTGAAGAAGGTGAGCTGGTGTCTGGTGATTGCCGATCATATTGCATGGGTTTCTATTCAAAGAATGAAAGCCTCAGAAGTGAGGCCTCCATAGCTACGCCAAGGAGGCCTGACCTGGACCTAGGCTACGAGCCTGAGGGCAGCGCCTCACCTACCCCACCCTATCTCAAATGGGCAGAATCACTGCATTCGCTGCTAGACGACCAGGATGGAATCCACTTGTTTCGGACGTTTCTCAAGCAGGAGGACTGCGCTGATGTGCTAGATTTCTGGTTCGCCTGCACTGGCTTCCGTAAGCTGGAGGCAGGTGATGGAAATGATGAAAAGAAGCTTAAGCTGGCAAAGGCTATTTACAAAAAATACATCCTGGACAGTAATGGCATTGTGTCACGACAGATCAAACCAGCCACAAAAAGTTTTATCAAGGACTGTGTGATGAGGCTGCACATTGACTTGGCCATGTTCGATCAGGCCCAGACAGAAATTCAGGCTGTGATTGAGGAAAATACCTACCCTTTGTTTCTCAAGTCTGACATTTATTTGGAATACACCAGGACAGGTGGTGAGAGCCCAAAGCCATACAGTGATCAGAGCTCAGTGTCAGGGAATGGAAAAGTGCTGCCAGGGTATTTGCCCACGCTTAACGAGGATGAGGAGTGGAGATGTGAACAGGAGCCAGAGGAGCACGGTGAGAGTGACCCAGCACCCAGTAATCGGCTCACGCAGAAACTCCTCTTGGAAACGGCACCTCAACGTGCGGCCCATAGCAAAAGATACCAGGACAGTCATGAGTACAGGTAAGAGCTGTGATTTTAAATGTCTTTTTTGTCTTCATACTGCTTGTACAGTTTACTCATCCTATTTGTAAACTAATTGTTATTCGTTTTTTTTAAACGCCCAAAATAACAAATTATTACAAATGTTGCTTTGAATCTATGAATGACTGGGTTAAAAAGATATGCTCTGAATAATGTGCTATATTTTACATTTCAAACTCAATATGGTTGAGAAGAGGTCGTGGTTTAAATAAATTGTGTGAATGCTTTTACAATTGTATTATTTATTTTAGGTACGTGCTCGGTATGTTTAGGACATATTTGTTTTTTTCTAATTTATTCCGCTTCCTTTTTCTTACTTGGAGTGCTAAGTGCTTGATTATGGGTAATGTGACTGAAAAATGGGATTGCATGTAATTCATTTTGATGAGATGGACATTTATTTTTGAAAACCTGAAAAGCTGGTTTTATCTGTAGTGCTGTACATTTCTAGAATATATTAAAATAAATCAGCATGTGTTTACAGAAGTGGATGCAGGTAATGCATTGTCTTGTGATTGCACAAAGGGGCACATTTGGCTGAATAAGAAAAGAAATAGATTGTTTTTGGTCTGTTTAGTAAAAATCACATTTATTTAAATTACACCATCACATCTGTGACTGTAAATCAAGTAAAAGTGTAAAATGTGTGAAAAAGCTGAAGGCTGCATCCCAAATCTCACAACTTAACAGAACCTAGGACTTATTCTGCACAGTTTATTACACAGTATGTTCACTATACTTGCTGCTTCCTCATATTCAGTAAGAAAGTGCAATGTTGAACACATCTAAGACTGATCACATGGACCACAAAATAGATCAATAGAGAAAACCAACAGGAAAAGTTTAGCTCATTTTGAACAGATAAAAAGCACAAACTAATTACTTTTTGGACGCACCGAACAACTTAATCAGACCATGCTTGTATCTGGTTTGTGCAGCCAATTATAAGGAAATAATTAAATATCACTAATTCAACCGTCGCTGCCTTATTTATATAATTTGGTTGACAAGGTTGGTTGTATTCTGTGCATTGTTTGTTGTGCAAGAACACCTTAAATGTAAGCTACGTGTAGGAGTGCACACTCCGGTCGTGATTGAGTTTTGTTGCAAGTGCTGCTGCCCGATGTGAGAGAGTGCAGGCGGGCGTTCTTTGTGTTCTTTGCCCAGGTGTCTTATGAATGGCATCCTCTTATCCTAGAATAAAGGTTTCCCGTAGAATAGTTGACGTGTATTCCCTTTTGGCAGTGTAAAGCAGGTTTATCGCTGCAAGGAAAAGATAAAATGTGTCAAGGAGTGAAGTCAAGGCTTGTTAATACGCTAATGATTGTCTTTCCTCTTTGCCAGCCTGTTGACTAGACATCTACCTACACAGTGTATGGATGTAGTGCAATTTGGATGCTCTAACCATAAGCTTGTCATGTCTTTTTGCATTTATCAGTTGTATATATTCTTTGCAAAACGCCTACAGTTTTATTTAGAAACCACTCTGACCCACAAATATGGATTTTACATTATATTTGTTCTAGTATTGTTCTATTTGGTACCAGCACATAATTCAAGTGCTGCACATAGTACATATCTGAGAAATCTAAATTTTCTCCATTACTCTGTTGTAGTAGTAAATAGATGTATTGTGATTAGTTCAGATTTGATTTCTGTAAGTTCACTGTAGCTCAGGATTTCCCAATTGTAGGGTGGCCCAAGAGCTCAACTAATGGCCCACTGTAAACATAGTACTGGTATTAAAATGATCTGTGGTTACATAACGTCAATTCAAATCAATGAAATAAATGTAACTGAACGTAATTTCATCTAACAGAAACGGTTACATTTTTAATAAATTTACTTGTACTACTTAAGTAAGAATTAAATCAAGCAAAAATGACCCTTTGTCTTTTTAATGATTGTTTAATTATACCAATGATCCCTGCATTTTGTAGAGTTAGTCTAACTGGTGGTTTACAGTGTCATTTCATCTCATGAAATTAATATTAAAATATCAGTATTAAGATATCCATTTGAGCCACAGTAGTAGCTTTCATTTCCTGCAATCAAAGGAAGTCTGGCTGCCAGCAGTCTAACCTATTAGCAGTTCATAACTTGTCCCAGCTCACATCTTAGTGGGTAGTCTCCAAGGCTAGTTGTAACTGTTAGGCATATTTCAGTTGAATTCACTGGCCACAATATTTTTTGGCTTAAGTCACTTTTTTGTGGTCCCTATCTTCTGCATTCACAGTGCATTACGGCTAACTACCACCATCATTAGGAAATATAGCTGTAAGACCTTATAGTTTTCAATGTTAAAATAATTGACTATACATTTAATAGTATTTTTGAGACATGACTTCCAGCTGGATTTAAATAGCGGAAAAATGGCTTCTGTTGGCTGCTTATGGCCGCTGCTTAGATAGACCAATTTCTGAACTGTGGTTAAATCCATTTCAAGGTAATCAGAGTAAAGCGTTTTGGGACTTGTGAAAAATTGGTGGAATTTCCCTTTTGTTGAAAGTAAAAGCGCAAAGTAAACAAAGAAATAGGACTGCATACCCCGAGGTAGCCTCTGTTATAGCTATAGTTCTGGTTCTTCCTTCCATCGTTGCTGCTACGTTGTCATATTACAAACTGACTCAAGATAAGGTTTAGGTAATTTGATTTTATACATGAGAAATGAAATGTCAACCTTGCATTTCCTAACTTCTAAATGATTTGAAGTTTTCATATTTATAATCTCAGTCTTTTTAAATGTCCCAAGGCCTTCAGCAATAATATGGTATCTAGTTCATGTAATTTGCCTGTGACTTATTTATATGTTTTTAACTGGTTACATTTGGCAACAAAAATGTTTTGTTTTTTATTACCACTAGCTAGAAGTTATTAAGCTACAAATGCTTTATATTGGGGTGGCCAGCCATGAACTTGGAGCAAAATGTTTTAATATGGTACTGTTAAGAACCACATCATGCATTTGCATATACACACACACTTTCTCATTTTCTTCCTCATATACGTATACACACAAATATAATTATATATGATCAATATAACATGTTACAAATGTTGCATCCCCCTCACTCAACGACAGTGACAAAATAGATTTAAATTCATTCCAAGACTACAGGTCAGACTTTAACTAAGCCAGATTTACATCACAATGCAAGGTCACTCACTCACTGATAGACAGCAGGACAAATTGGACAGCAGTCCACATGTAAGTTTGTGAGAAGAAAATAATTTTGACCTTATTGTTGTTTTGAAGTCTTTGAATTTCTTTGCCATCAGTAGCCTTCCACAAATTGGATTTATATTCCTCCTGTGTTACAAATCGTTGCTTATGCAAGTTTATTATTAGTTTGTACTGTTAATCATGGTGGATCACCATCAAGTTTGTGATCCTTATTTAAGGTTTGGGCAACACAAGGAGACTTACACTTCTAATCCTTTAGAAATGTTCTGTTCAGGTCTTTATATGTGTGTTTATTTTATTTTATATTTTATCTTCAGGTGGGGTGGTCGGGGATCTTTCTCTGTAGACTTTATGTTCTACTGTCTATGTTGGTTTACTTTGGATACTCCGGTTTCCAAAAATGCAGTCCAAAAATATGCAGCTTGTTTGATTTGAGATACAAAATTGTTCACAGTTGTGCTTAATATGACCTTGTGTGCGTGATATGTAAAACATGTTAAAATTCGAATAATTATCCTATTTAACATTTTATTTTTATATATTGAAATGCTATCACAACTATGAAGAATAAAGTCTTCATCACATGCTGAAACATAGTTTTCCCTATGAATTCTATTGAATTCTCTGTTTAATATAGGTGATTTTTTATTGTGCGGGTATTTTTACCCAGATTAATAGTAAAAATGCTATAATTTACCTTTTAATCATCAACAGCAAGTTTTTTTACCGTGGTGCAGGTCAGGACTAGGTCACACCAAAGCTTTCATTTAGTTAGCATTAAGCTAATCTGAGGTGGTCTTGTTCCTGTTTATAATCATTGTTTTGTTGCATAACAGGATTACACTTAACCCTGAACTGATGAGTGAACATTTTTTCTGTTTTTTTTTTGATCCATAACAGATAGATTGTCAGTGTTGATGGCTAGTTGCCAGCACTTGTAGCATAATATCAACACCACACACTGTACTGTTGAATGTGGTTTATAATATTTTTTGGTCGGGAGATGCCATTTTAACTTTACGCCTACTGCATTTGGTCTTTCAGCTCATTAGAAAAAAAACATAAGGCTTAGAGTTTATTGCTTTTTTTGCAACTGTAGTTTCTTTATCCTTGCTAACCTTTTTAGATTTCTTTTGCCAGATGCTACATTTAACTGATTTCTGATTTAAGTTAAAGATGCAGATTTAGAGAATCTTTTCACTAATGTTTAGTGCTCAATTTTCTTTTCTTTTTCTCCATAGCACTTAGTGTCTTAAATCACTTAGTGATCTCATTAAGTTCAATTGACATTTTCTTTAAAGTGAGATTCTTCACAACTAGTGCAAGGTTCATAGGTTTTCAACGACAAATTTGTAAACATGTGAACGAACACGCTTTAAACATTTTTGAAAATGGAAATTCTTTCATTTACAAATGTATGATAATTTACACTGGTATGTGAGTACCTCGTGTCATGGAAGTTTACAAAAACATGCAGTCAGGGTAATTAGTGCCCTATAGGTCAATTGGTGTATGTGTGTTCCCTGCAATTGACTTTTTCTGTGTGCCTATTCTTGTGTTCATTGCAAAACCTGGATGGGATCTACCACCTCCTCCCCCTACTTAAAATCCAGACTGGATAAGTGGTTATATAAGACAATGAGCAAGTCAGTATTCCAAGTGTATTAAGGTTAGCTACAATCTTTACAATGAACTTAATTTAGACAAATGCATTATTATTTTTTTTGCTTTAAGTTAACTAACAATCTCTCTTAAAATGTCATTGGACATTGAATAATATTTGACTGTCTAAAATCTGTGGTTGTGTGTGTGTGTGTCCATAAAATCCAACATGCAACCCATTTAAGGGTGTTTTATGTAAACCAAAACATTTTACCGAAAGCCTGCCACATGAAGCATTTACGAAGCTTTGGTTTTTTGCTCCTTTTAATGTATCTTGGCCTTTGCAATAATTGTTTGCCTTTTTTGTGCTAACATAATGGGTAACCTGCACGTCTGTGCCATTTCTTTACTGGTGCTGCAGTACGCAGATGCTTTTTGATAAATTAATCCATTGGAGATCCAGAAGTGCCAGCAGTCGGATGTAAAATTGACAAATAATAATTCTTTTTGCCCAAATCAGAAGTACAAAAATCTCTGGAACCTGAATTGTTGCAACAAACCATTTCGGGTCACTGCAGTATTATGGATTTTTAACGAGATGTGTTGGGAAACAAAGATTCCCTAACTACCGCTTACAGTTTGTAGACTGCATTATCCACAATGATGACAAAAATACATAGTAGTATTTTATGTAGTATCAAATTGATAATACTGAGCCTGTAAGATGCCTTACATGCAAAGATTTTACACTGATGTTAAATAAAAAATGCAGTGAGCAGGTTGATGCTGCTGAATGCAGGGGAGCATCTTTCTCCTGTCTCTCGGCTCTGTGTTACTGTGAATATTGACATGCCTGCTGCTTGAATCATTAGAAGGCAGAACAACAACAATCACCAGAGGCTGCTGTAAATTGAGCTCTGCCTCCTCCACTTTTTCACAAATCTTAGCACAAGACACATTTTCCAGTAGGGTCTATGGTTTTCACAGTGCGTCTCCTCTTCTTGTATGAACAAAAAGATGGTTTCACATTGTTTATCTATAGACTATGTAGAACCAACATTGAAGATGCAAGTATATGTGAAGACAGTAGGAATCACTGCTTACTTTCATTTTAAAGTTGTAGCAAAAGACTGGCTTAAATTATTCACACTGTTTGGATGTTTCATATTTTTCCATGCTGTAGATCATTAATACAGTTGCTGTAGACTTCCAATATACGCACCATGGGTAGCATTTAGATCAGTGTACCTTTGGTCATATATTTTTTTTCAAACTGAAATAAACTTGCAGTTTTGAGAAACAAGAAAAAAAAAATCATGTTTCCTGTTCTTTGTATTTGTATATTTGTGTAACACATACAATTCCCTACAGTTGTACCAATAAGTCCATTACAGTAAGAAAACAAAGTTTTTGATAAATACCAAAATCGTAATATAATAAACGAGTAATAGTTTAAGTAATAGTCTTGTGTTATATTACATGGGAAGTTTTTACATTGTAGGTACAGTAAAAATCATCCATTGAGGGGGGAAAACATCCAAAATAATAAACATAGCAGACCAATATAGAAAATCACTTGCATGACATTACATAAGCAGTAACAATACAATATTTTTATAGACAATTTAACTAGTGCATTTGAGTCACAATACTGGTGTTTTAATAAAGCATTGCAACAGGCAAGATATAACAATGCATCTTTTTAAAACTAAAATATAAAATGAACCTGCACCTGAGGTTTTTTCAGTAGTACTCCTAACGTTTGATTTATCTTTAACAGCGTCTACTGGTGCAAGTTCTGTTTCAATCCACATTTTCTCTAAGTAGTGCAACGTCAAAAAAATTTCACTTAAAGATTGCATGAAATGCTTGAAGTTCTCAGTAATTAACATGAACATTAGGTAACAAATTCCTTATTAAACATAACTGCTGGTTTTTGTGGATTTTGTTTGTTTGGAAAGGAGTGCAAAATCTAGGGGACATTGGTGATTTGGGACAGATTTTAATGCTACAAGGATTATCTAGAATCCTAGTTTATAAGTTAAACCACACAGTGATATTTGGTCTATTTCAAAGTCTTTACTGATTTCTATGCTAAAAGTGAAAGTGCCTTGCATTATGTATAAAGTAATCTATAGTAAACATAACTTAAAAATAAACATGTCAAAATAATTGACAAATAAAATACAAATCTGCTATTTAATGTAATTCAATGAATAATGTTTAAATGAGCGATCACTGTCAAATACAAAAGCTTAGCAGTATGACTTTGTTCCACTCTGTACAGTTAGTCATTATGCTAAATGACTGCTGCTTTAACGTTAATTTAATGTTCAAAATAGTACCAACTGTCGTTCATTTTACCATGGTAAACCGGTAATTTCATCTCCAGACTCCGAGAGACTAATATGTTTGAAAAAAGTCTCATTTTGTATTAGTCAGTCAGTTGTAATTGCAGCATAAAGATACTGAGTAAAAAGATCTAAGTGATCTGTTTAGAGAGGTTTATATTCTCTAAATGTCAGAGATACATTCTGGGCCGAATCTTTTCTATCTAATCCATCCATCCATCCATCCATATATCCATATTTAACTTAACATACAAAACCTGTATAGAATTCCAATTTGACTATTACAATTTATATACGAACTTCATCTTAGATACATAGTTTTTGCGCTGAAACATGAAAGCAGTGAGTCATGCTGCATTGAGCATGCCATGTTTATTTGTGATAACGAACATAATTGAATACTTGTAAATTGGTCGACTTGTTTGAACTTACACATCAGGAATGGCAACTTACTTTTCGAGAATCACCGGATTCAAGTGGTCAAGCTAAACATGCAATCAAACTTTAGCTAAAACACACCAGCATTCATACGATAAAGTAAAAATGCGAATTGGTTTCGAGATTAGTGTTATGTTGCGGCGTTTAGGTAGTTTTCATCACATTTTACTAAATTGATTTTATTACTCTTTACATTTTCTTAAAAGTTGCATTTATTGTTTTTATTTTTTTTATCTTTCATGTTTTTATTAACGCAGTTCTATAAACATGTGAAATATTTTCTTTTTACCTTTAGTTGCTGTTAGATCTGTCCATCAAAGTGGCAAATCTCCTATGCCTTCCTCTCCAGTGCTGTTTATTATTAGTGTTGTAAACACAGAGACACTGTTGCGATATTTGGACCCTGCTAACCTGCTCTTATTAAAGTCCAACAACGTTTTTGGATATTTTTGGAGAGCGATAGTAAAATCGCATATAGAGGTTATAGCCGTTTCCCTCTTAAGTGATTATATGTAATACTTAAGTAATATAATACCTACTTAAGTAATTTTATGCTTTCACATTCTACCAAATTACTAGTATTTTTACCTACTACAAAACTTGGGTACATATGCTCCGGTAGCAGTTGAATAATCGGAATAGTGGATTAAAATTGCATTGGAATTGTTTTAAATAAAGTTCCTAGTTTAAAATACACTTATAATACAAATTGATTTTTTGTATTTGTGTATTGTGCTATTAATTGATAGTGTCCATTAAAATTAGTTTTTTTCTCAAGATATGTTTACTTGCAAATGTTTTTTACTTTGAGTTCAAAATGTGAATTTACTAAACACTACTAATGGATAGAATGTTAGTGATAAAGGTTCTGTTTTACATTCAGTGCAACTGGCAATTTACAAGGTTTTTATTGTCAATATATTTGTTAATCATAAATGCTTAATCATGTTTAGTCATGCCAGAGATGAGAGTTGAAACAGCATTTAATTACTCCTTATCTAATTACTTATCTTTTCTTTTCCTTTGTAGACACGCTTCATGGAGGGAGCCATTCAACCCGTACTATGTCAACACCGGCTACGCCTTGGCACCAGCCACCAGTGCCAACGACAGCGAGCAGCAGAGCATGTCAAGCGATGCAGACACTATGTCCCTAACAGACAGCAGCGTGTATGTACTCACACACACACACACACACACACACACACACACACACACACACACACACACACACACACACACACACACACACACTCACACGGTTGTTCTTGTTTGAACAAGTGTGTTTTACATAGCTCACTTGAAGATAAAACATTATCAGTTGACATTATTGTATAGTTATTGTTATATAGTGCACAATGATGATTTTCCATTTTGTTGAACACTCCTCCTTGTTCCTATAAAAGTCCCTAAAGGACCATAAAAGTATTAACAAGCGAGAAGAAGCACAACACCCCTCAATCAAAGTAAGCATTTCCTGTTTGGAGCTTTAAAGCAGCTACTGGTGGCTGATCTTCTTTGAGACCAACAACCAATCAGCATTTCTCTGTGGTCTTCCCATATGCCCATTTACCTCAACTTGCTAAAACCTCAAAATGTTATTGCTTATGCTAATTATAGACTTTTAGTTGCATTTAGGCCATGCGGCCTATAATTTTAAGTTGTTTACTTTTTTCATATTATCTTGCTAGGAACGCTTATAGACCAACATTTTTGTTAGTTTGTTTGATAGAGCGATAGATTATTAATAATGATCAGCCCTGTTAGTTTGTATATGTGTAGTCTGTTTATAAAAGTAATCTGTGGTGCTTTAGAGCGGCAGATGTTTTCTCAACATCTGCTCCTAACCACTTGCTGCCAAATACAACTGGGCATTCTGAGAGGTCTTTATAAGTCTTATTAAGTATTGAGATGCAATGGGTAAGACATGATTTTATTTTTATTCAATTGGGCTTTTTATTTAGATACAGAGCCAATGTGCTACAGATTTAATGTAATTGATATTGTTGTGATTCATATTTAAAGTGTGTGTATGTATGTATATTACGGCTGTCAACAACCAAGGATTTTGTTGGTCGACCAGTGGTCGTCATTTACTCCAACTAATCGACTAGTAGTCGACTA
>JAOTRQ010055336.1:0-14456 GCA_028565875.1 Hoplisoma paleatum | reverse complement strand
AATGTAACCGCGAGTTATCCGAAGGTGTTAATAAAACAGGACTTTTGTTTACATCCGTCTCATCCTTTCCACGCGACCTACGGACGTTACAATATGTAATTAATATTTAGTTATTAATAGTATTGATTTATTAGTTAATTAATTTACTTTCATTATCATTTAATTAATTTCACAAGTGTGTATCAAACTGGTAGCCCTTCGCATTAGTTGGTACTCCAAAAGTAGCTCTCAGTTTCAAAAAGGTTGGTGACCCCTGATTTAGGATGTGGTAGAAGAAAGTTGTCGTATTTATAGTGCAGGACTTTAGAAAGGTTTTTTTTTCAGTCTTTAAGCCAAACTTTTTACAAACCAGCCCAAAACTTGAGCCATTATATCATCAGTACCAAGAAGAATTTAATTGCTGAATAGTTTGTATGTTGTTCATGTACATTTTTTAAATTAGGGTAGATTCTGAGCACTATGCGGATATGTTGGAGTTGTTTATTTATCGTGTTGGGGGTGTTTGTGTCGATGTGGCATTTATTTTGTGTGAGACAATTTCCCTTTGGGGTAATGAATCTTCGGTTCAATCATTCATACAATAACTATATAAGCTGTGGTAAACCACAACAATATGGTAACCCTGAGCCACACTGCTGACCAGAGCTTTGCAGCACCCCCTTTTTATAGAAAGTTCAACACCAGTTGAAAAAGATTTTTGTCTTCCGACAAAAGTAGAGACAGCGGGCCATGTTTGGCCCCAAAATTGGCAGGCCTGCACAGGATGTTAGATTTTGTTTTTGTCAGAACAGTGTATTTTCCAGGCTACCTAATGAGTTTGTGTCCCCGCTGAGTCAACAGGGGGTTGTCCTGGATTCTGCAAAACTTCATTTCTCCTTGACCGATTCGTTAACAGATAGTGAACTTTCATTGATTACACTAGAGAATGCATTTCCCCTATTTAACGGCACTTCTGCCGCATCTTGGCGTTGTGAGTGGTGGGTTTGGGATTGTGTCCAGCAAACCTCTGAGGAGCTATTCTGTGCTAATGTTGTTTCCAGAACAGTGTGGAAGTCCACACTCAGTGTTATAACTAAGAACTCTTCTGTGAATCCGTGTGGCCAGCTGATTCAGTCCAGAGCTCTAAATGCTGGTGGGTGGTTTTTCTGCTCTAGCTGAGTAACCGTTTCAGAAACTGGATTCCATACCATTCTGGTATAAATATCTGTGCGAATTTTGGCATGTTGACCTTTATTGCCACATCAATTCTCTTTGGGTATTTTGGTAGATTTCCAACTTCTTGGTCGAAGTGGGCAGGTCAGTGTCTGATTGACTGGTGGACAAATGTGTGCAGTACAATTTTTAGTTAATCATCAGAGTTTACATCAATCAATTATCAAATATTCCAATGGCACACCAGCGCCAAGATCCTGAAATCCTCAGTTCAAACCATCTAGGAAGGGTGTATCCTAGTGGGCAGTGCGTTGTGCTATCGGCAGAAAGATTGTACCTTAAAAAACAGTGCCACTGTTGGCTTCAAGCAAGAGTAGGGAAGTCAGGGCTTTGCGGTTAAGGTAATGGGCTAAAGACCAGAAGATCTACGGGTTAAGCCTCACTACCACCAAGTTGTCAGTGTCGAGCCCCTAAGCAAGTACCTAATCTTCGATTGCTTCAAAATAAGCAGGTTCCATAATAATAGTAAGTCGCTTCGGATAAAGGTGTCTGCTAAATACTGAAAATGTAAATGAAAAGCCATTAAGTCTGTTTGCTACTGGTGACGTATGTGTTTTGTGTGCAGATATAGACGAATGCACTACAGGAAGGCACACATGCAGTGCAGATCAGACCTGTGTCAATACTCGAGGCTCTTTCCAGTGCCACTGTCCACAAGGCTATCAGAAGAGTGGTGATCAGTGTATAGGTGAGATACTTGCTTACTAAAAAGTAATCTATTTACATTTCCCTCAATATACAAGCTAATCAGTACTGCGTTCTATATTACAAATATTAAGTCAATTCATTTTCTGTGATGTGATTTCTGTGACGAATAAGACTGTAATAAACATATAATGTAACAGCCCAAATAATTCCTTATAAGGAACCATTTGTTAATGTGAATAAAATGTCACCAACTTTTCACTTTTAAAGAATATGAGATGTAGTAGTAATGTACACCGAGGAATACAGCAAATGAGCAGCATTGTTTTAGCAATTTTCTATCCGTACCCTGCTCCCTCCACCAGGATTGCCAGATGGAAAAAGTGGTTTCCATCCAATAACCAAAAACAATCTGTCAAACAAAGTTCTGGCAGTGGGGTGGATGTGGTATTCAGTGGTACCTTGAGAGACTAGTTTAAATAGTTCTGTAAGTTAATCAACTTGTAAGATTAAACAAATGTCTCCCATTTAAAATAACTGAGATAGATTTAATCTGTGAAACATCCCTAAACCATTCATAATTTTGAAAAAAGACATGTTTTAATGAAGAAATAGGCACTTATACCTACACATGCATAACAAAATGTATGAAATAAAAAAGGAAAAAGTGTTAGGTACCACAAGCTCTCGCAACATTCTCTGTTGACTTGTGCTAAACTTTATTAACTTTTAACTTCAGACACGCTTTCATTTTGTTCACCGGCAAAAGTGGTGCTTTTTCCTGACAATCTGAGGAAACCCACTTAATCTGGTAATCCTGACTCACACTCTTGAGCCAGTTGTTTGAGCTCCACAGCGCCTCCCTGTCATTACCACTTTCTCATGCAAAACTGTGGCCGGTTTATGTATTGCAGCTCGTGTTATTGGCAGTTTGAACTAGGGAGTTTTATTGGCTCTGCTGATAATTCAGAGTTCATTATAAATCTTCTTTAGTCTTAACTGGCTGGAAATTGTTACTTCATTGTTTTTGAACGCACACGTTTATTTAAATTTTTACATTTGTACGTGCTTAGTCTTATTTGTGTGTGTTCACAGATAGAGACGAATGCTTCATGTCAAACTACTGCATGCACAGATGTGTGAATGTAGAGGGGTCCTACTACTGTGAGTGTAACACTGGCTACCAGCTGGCCAGCAACAACCACAGCTGTGTGGGTGAGTAATAAGACACTAAGGCAGGGGTGGCCAAGCAGCCGGGGACTCCGAGCCAAATGTTCTACTACGGTATGAAATATACGATAAAATGAAATAAGAACAATTTGCCATCTCACAAATGTCATATACCTCAAAATGGGCTTAAACTCAAAGGCCAGACTTTTGCTAAGCCAGATTTATATAACACTGGCCTACCAAGACCATTGGTCAGTTATTTCACTCAGGTACTCACTCATATCAGCAGCACAATAGCATACAACTAACATAATATGTGACAAGTTTTTTTTACCCTATTGCTGTTTGGAGCCACTGATGCTGGCTTGTATATCCTCCAATGTTACAGATCCTCGCTAAGGCGGGTCTTTTATCACAGAGCTGTTAATCACGAAGGCTCACTCTTGGGTCTTATCTAAGGTTCGGGCAACACGAAAACCCAAACTCTTCCCAGTCCTAGAAATCTTCACAGCTTGCCAGGGAAAACATTGGACAACTTGTGTGTGCCTACATAGGAGTGCACATTGTCGACCCTCCCCGCACCCCCACTCCAATATAATCGGTTCTGTGGTGTGTTTGTTGCTCTTTTTAGCAATGATAAACCAATACACACAAGCACTCTAAAGACACACAAAAAGGATGAACCTCATGCTGCTCCCGAGCTTCGAATTGGCCACTTCTGCACTAGGGAGACAAAGAATGCCACAAAATATACATGATTATTCACTCTATTCAAATTTATTAAAGGTTTGAATTTAAGGGTTAAATAAGTGCAATCTTTTACATAATATTCACATGACTGAAGCGTAATATTTCCCAGTAGGCACTGGTGTGACCTCCAGAACAGCTCTTAATAGCTAGCAGCCAGGATTGATTTTCATTTCCAGTTTCTTTAAATAAATAACAGAAGTGACACCAAGGTGTTAAAATTGTTACGTTTGACTTGTAGGCAAATGCTGATGCTCTTTAGGGCAATCTTCATCTCGTTGACTACTTCCAACACAAGCGAGGGCCCAAGCTTGCACAAAGAGAGTAATATACTGACATCCCTCATCCATCTACAGACACCATCAGTCAGTCAGCGGTTGTAACAGCCACCATATGAGTAAGCCAATCATTAATGTAGGTGCAGCATACTGGTAGCAGGGACCTCAAATGTTCAATATGTCAGCTCTGGTGTGCTAGTGCGTTTTACTTCTGAGACTCCTGTGCGTCTTACAATGCATATTCTGATAATTAAAACAACAAATCATCAGTTCCAGCACTGACCTGAAGTGCTGTTTCTTCGTCCTGGTTTTATTGGAACCTATTTCGATAAACAAGATACGTTTTGATTATTCTATATCAAGTCGCTCTGTGTTTTGGTGATAAGCAACACACCCAATGCTGCTTGGCGGCGTACTGTATTGGGTCCGAAAGTTACAGTTTCACCTCAATCCAGTTCTGCATTCCATTTGTTTCTGTCAGCTTGCTAAAATAAATTAAAATCTAATTAAAAAAACTAGTAAATAACTAGTAAAATGCCGTAAAACATGAAAATCAAAACTTCAACGCTTTCATTTTATGTGCACAATAAGGAAAAAGTTCAATGTTGGATGTCAAAAGTTAAAGTAGTTAATAATAAAAGTCAAATATGTACATTGTGCAGTAGTGTAGCTACATCAGCTATTTTTTAAGCACAATGAAAAATGTTCTTGACCAGCTTTACTGCATTTTTATAATAATTTGATGCCTTCATAGCAGTCCAAAAGTTGGGACAGAAGCAGGTTCATTACATACAGGTTTATTACATCACTTTACCTATTAACTATTTCATTTTTAAAATAATGAGACCCTTGAAAACAGAATTGTTGCAGATTGGCAGGTAAATCTTTATAACAATGTATGTTTTGAAAACATGAGAATTAAATAATGCTTAAGCTTTATTAATATTTGACACATTTGTGGCAAAATGTATTTAATATGTTAACACTTTGGGTTATACTTTGTGTGTATATTGTGTGTATGTATATTGCCAGAAGTGTGTTCTATATAGTGTGTTTATACTGTTAGAGAGATGACCAACACTAAACATTTTCTTCTGACTGATTTCAATTGTTTCAGATATAAATGAGTGTCAAGTGAGTCAACCATGTGACCATCAGTGCTACAACATTATGGCCTCTTTTATCTGCAGTTGTCACCAGGGCTATGAGCTGGCACCAGACTCTGTCACCTGTGTAGGTGGGTACAACTATCTGGCCATATCATCAGTAACTCAGTCTTACGTCCTTATTGCAGTAATTATGCTACAATATAAACCCCGAAATGTTAACACACAAATATTTTTAAATCAGAGCCCACCGCTCAGTGAGTTTTGAATCAGACTCTTAGCAGCGGTAGGCTTGTGTCATTTGCCACCTAAACGCCTGGACAAAATAATGGTATATGGTACCACTATACATGCTGAATGTAGCAGATTTTTAGCACTTTCTATCATGTAGTATATTACTCAACATTTTCTGTAAATCGAGACAAATGTATTGCACCTGAATTTATGTCCATTTTTGTTTTTGCATCCAGACATTGACGAATGTGCCTACTCCCAGTACATGTGCCAGTACGCCTGTGAAAACACCCCTGGTGAATATTACTGCACCTGTCCTGATGGGTACCAGCTCCAAGGAACAAGAGCATGTCAAGGTACCGCTCCTCTTGTGTAAAATTGAAATACAATTCTCTGTCCTTTCCACCCTATACACCCATTTTGAATCCGTATCAAAACTGGATATGTCAGCCAGGAGATAAATAATGAAAATATGGGCTTGCAATCCTCAACCACACTGTCATGGAAAGAATGTAAGTGCTTAGGGTGTGCACCAAGCCAGCAATGTTCAAGCCCAAAAAGAGATATAAGGGTATTTATGGGGTATTTCATTTTCTTCTTTCAAGGGTTAGGTGAATGTGTTTTAAAAGGAACTAGAATCCTCCAATGAATCTCTTCAACTATGTCAGAAATCGCTGTTTGGTCCCAATATGCTTTGATGGTCTAGAACTGTTTGGAAGTGTGTGTGCCAGTGTATGTGTGTATTTTCTTGAATAAACACCATGCTCGACTCAGTTGTGAGGCTAGGGATAACCCATCATTTTCCAAGATCCCCATTCGCTGTTTTAACAAACATGCCAGGACTTTAACACCATTTCAATCTTAATATTCAAGTGTTGGTTTGCCAGACAGAGATTAAATCTAAGCCTTAATTGTAGGAATAGTATTAATAGTAAATCACCCTTGACATTATAGCTTAGGCCAGGATTAGTGTAAAAAGCCTGGGAAATTGGCAGACTTCAAATAGGATTTGGGATTTGTGCCCACTTCAACAGTGAGTGTAAAAACATAGAATTTTTAAACTCCAAATAACAAAAAATTAACATTTTTTTTGCCATTTATCCAAAGCAATTGAGGGCTTTCAGTTAAGGGCCTAACAGCAGAAAACTGGTGGCCTGGCAACCACCTAATAAAAGTCTGAAATGAAACATAAATACATGTACAATATGTACATGTATGTTTGTAGTGATTCCTAGTTCTGGAAGTAAAATATCTACTCACCCATTCAAGTCTATTTAACATTATTTAACATTCAACCCAATTCCTGCAGTAAAACACCTTTATTTAGGCCCACAATTAAAAATTTGAAGTAAAATATCCGAAATTTTAACAGCTTAAATCATCCTACAGCAGTACGTGACAATGCTAGCAACAAGTCGTCATCAACAGGCACAAAGTTTCATGGATAAATTAAGCATCTCTTTCTCCAAATTTCTCTTTTAATTACTTTAATTCCTAGCTACTCACATTTTATCCCAGGGCTGTGGGCAGCCCTAGCCACGGCGCCCAGGCATCAGAATTGAGTGCCTTGTTTAACGGCTTCAGTCAGAACTGAACTGACACATTTTTGATCACAAGCCCAATACATTTCTTAGCAACCTTTAAAAAAAGCCAACAATGAAAACAGATGACTTCTGAAAATGTTTCTGACAAATGTCGTTAAAATTCTGTCTGCAGCATTCCTAGCTCAGCAGCCCTTGTGTAAACAAAAATGAACCAAGATGACGTGGTTTATTACATTCACTCGTATTAAATTGTGAAACAGTAGTAATTTGTCATTTAAAAGTAATTAAAATGTGATAGGTTATGTATTCTAAGTCATTCAAAGCAGTAGCTACATTGTTAGCAAGACATGTGAGTGAGGGTTTGGAGGAACTACATGCTACATTACATGCTACATTACATAATTAGCATGTGTTTGGCGTATTCGCCCAGTCTGTACCATAGTTACTGTAAATAGGATTAAATGCTTAAACTTAGGGATGGATGATTACATGTTAGTACTTTATGCAGTTTTTGAATATGAAAACTTCCGAATTTACAAAAACAAAATTAGAAATAGAAACGTTACATGCACTTTACGTGCTAGCCGATGTCAGTAGAGCATGCACTTTATTGATGTGACATCTGCTGGTCGAGTGGTGCAATTGCAAGAGCCAGTTTTAAAAAAAGGACAGTTTTGGTAAATGTTATCCAATCGTAGAACAATGAATATTGCTTCTTGGTTCGAATGCCATTACATTATGCATAGTGTACAATAATTTAGGTTTGTTTTTAGTGCTTTTATCTTTATTTATGAAATGTGCTACAGAGTAAGTTAAGTTACACAAACTATTATATACAGAATTTTGAGGAGCGAGATCTATGTGCACTTGAGCTGTATTTCATGCACTATATACATACTTTATATGCACGAGGAATACAGCTGTGTTTATTTGTTTATGCCGAATGACAACTATTTAATATTACTGCAGTGTTGTTGTTTTTTTATTTTTTTTTATTTAATCAGTTATCTAGTTTTACCAGCCATAAGTCCTTATTAGGGTCCCGGTGGGACATACATTGGGGAATACAAGACTATTTGACAATTTCAGCATCTCCAATTTACCTGACTGCATGTCTTTGGACCTTGCAAGTAAACCGAGCACTACATGCAGATATGTGGAAAACATGCAAACTCCATCACTTGGGAATAAAACCAGGGACTATTTGCTGTGAGGCGCCAGTGCTAAACACACCACGTCAAAAGCCACCGTGCTACCCTGTATTATATTTTCTTTTACAAAATATGTATTAACTAGCTCATACTCTATATATAAATAAGAGTTAAATTAGGTTTTATATTTATATTGCATGTACTTGGGACGAGGTGTATTTTCCGGTCACTCCAGAAAGATCTTGTTTGTCCAGACAACAGTTTCAGTACTGCACTCCACCACCACATGTTTTATCCTTATGTAGTTTTTTTCCTTTCTGACTCGAAAACCTTTTAATGTTCAGAAAGTGGAAATTACAATCTAGAGAAATATTTTTCTTATTATTTCCCCAATATTAATAAGCTGCATTAAAAGATCATGATTCAGCTGCTTATAGAAGTGAGTACTCTATATATTAAGCAGACGTTTTATCCCACCGTTGAACCGTCATAAACAACAACAACAACTGATGACAATTCTTGACTTGCACAAGACAATTAAGTTTTAAGGAGTTAGATACTTAGGAGCAATTACAAAAAATAGCCCGTGCCAGCTGGTTAATTATATTGTATTATGCATAGCTGGGAAATATTCCAGTATAAATGTGGATAATATGTACTGTAATACCAGAATAAATCCCAAACATGATGAACCACAAAAATCTGGCTCACGGACTGGCACATGGAAAAATGCCAGCTAGCTTTAAATGTGTCAAGCCATGCATTTCAACAGGAACACACACACACACACACACACACACACACACACACACATTACAAGAGTAATAAATAGCTCAAATAAGGAATAACTCCTTGGCTGAGATTTCGCCAGCTAAATCGTAAATGTTCTCCAGGCTAATTAGTCAAAACCTGCGTGCACGGGTGCAGCTCATCATTCCTGCATTTTCAATGTTTTGCTGTGACTAGTCTTCTAAAATGAAATGTTAGATCGAACTTCTATAGTTCGTATCGTTTGTATAACAGTGCGGCAGATATTTTGCAAATTTCTAATTTCTTTTTTTCTCCCACAGACATCAATGAGTGTGAAACAGGACATGAATGTAGAGAAGAAGAGATGTGCTGGAACTATTTCGGAGGCTTCCGATGTTACCCCAAAAATCCCTGCCAGGAACCGTATGTGCAGACATCAGAGAAGTGAGTAAAAAGCATGTTTAATGCTCTGGCAGGTCGACTCATCTCATGGCAAACAAGTATTAAGCAGCATACAGGAGGAAATGATCTCGGTCAGAATTTGAAATGGATGCTTTGGTTTGTTTTCATGTCATTTGAAATGACTTGTGTTGTTTGTCTTGTAGCCGATGTATGTGCCAACCGCCGAGTTCATGTCGGGGCTTGCCTCAGTCCATCATCTATAAGTACATGAACATTCACTCCGAGCGTACCATCCCGGCAGACATCTTCCAGATCCAAGCCACCAGCCTTTATCACAATACACATAATACCTTTAGGATCAGAGCTGGCAATGATGGTGGAGAATTCTTCCTGAGGGTAAGTCATACATCGTACACCAAATCTGAAATCGTTCCAATAATCCTGTTCATGTAATGAAGTCATGTGTGTCAGATCTAAATTTTGTTTGTGAAATTTGCAACAAATAGCTTATAGTTTCGCTTAGGTGTGAACTGGGCGAACGAGATATCACGAGGGTATAAATTTCCAACATCTGTTAGAAAAGCACGTTTGAGATTTACTACCCTTGGCTCCCTAATTCCCCAGATTTGAACCCAACTGAGCATCTGGGATGTCAATCGTCGTGTTTACTTTATGGGTTCTCCAGTCCGGTACTCGACATGGCTTCAGCTACTTGGAACAACAAACCAAAACTTTTACTGAGTCACAACCAGCCCATTTCGATAGTGTCTGTGAAGCACATGATGCTTACCGTGGGCATTAGTTACTGGTCATAATAGTGCAATTCAAAAGTGTAACTGGACACCACAGTGTGGCGAAACCACACTTCACGAATATGATTGTCTCCCTATGTACAAATCAACAAGTTTTCAACAAGTTTAGTGCTCTCGAAATCCCGTAGCCTTTACAAAGCCTTGACATTATTAAATGATCGATGATTTGAGCCAGGCTCCGTGAAAACCCAACAATATCGTGTTCTTTTGACTAACTGGGAACAAATGTCAACAGACACACTACTATATCCTTTGTAAGGCCATCTAAGAAGATCCATTCTAGTACGTTCTAGAGCAGGGTTCTGCAATTGGCAGCCAACAGGCTGAATCTTGTAGCTGCAACGTCTAGGAGTTTTCAAGCTCATGTATGTTCAGGTCTTTTGGTTTGAATTGCCACGGTCACTTCTTCTATTGAATGGTAAGTAAGATCAGTTAAGCATAGTTAAGCATATAATTACATTATAATAATAACTAAGTGACTCTTGCATTTGCGATGACCGTTGAATGTTGCCCATGGCAACAATGTATCAGGGACTCCTGTTCTAGAGCATATTGTAACCCTAAAATTAAAAAAAACAATCCCATAACTTTTATCTGAATGACTGGATGATGTCTGTAGGACAGATCATGATTCATCTGTGTTAGTTCCTTCTTTTTTTTTTTTTAGATCTTGGCTCATCTTTTGTCAGCTTCGTTTCATGAGGCAACAGGATTTCTTCTTTAGTTACACAAATTTCCGTTCTTTCTAGGGGATTCCCTGGTGTTCCCAAACCAGCTGTGCAATATGATCATTCTAGCAGGTGCTGGGTCTGTCCAGTGGTCTCCATCTGGTGAGACGTGCCAGAAACAGCTCAGGTGGAGGCCGAGCATGAGGCCTGAGAGTCGAAATCACTACAACTGACTGCGCTTGATTTATAAGAACAGCAGCTTTGTTCCGAGAGTCTTTTAAATCACTAAGCTACTTATCATTTTATCATATCTCTTTATCGAATTTGAACGGATTGATTTGTTTTGTTTCATTCCAATTCTTTTAGTTATTATGTGCAGCTTATGATCGTAGAAAAGGGTGGACATATTTGGGTCGAACATTGTTTATTGGAAGCACGTTTTGTTTATTGGCTTATCGGCAGGTTCTTAGCATTGTGCACTCCTGAAGTACCTATTAAATGTTTTCGCTAGCATTTGACGGATCGATTTTGTTGGGTATTTATAATAATCATTATATCATATTTCAATATCACAGTTTAGATTCCATGTCAGCCAACCAAAATGTTTCTGAAACCTTAGACAGCCCATCCAGACCTCCAACTTATTATTTCATTGATTTGTTTGTGCTTTGTTCTTGAACTGATTAAATTAGCATCTTTCTAATCTAATCCTAATTCTTACAGCGTTCCAGTAATGTCAGTGCAATGCTGGTGCTGACCAAGTCTCTAGAGGGTCCTCTGGAGAAAATCATCGATCTAGAGATGATCACCCACCACACAGTCACAAACTATCGTGCCAGCTCCTTATTACGGCTCACTATTATCGTGGGACCCTACTCCTTCTAACAACCATCACTACTGCCACCTATTTTTTTTATATCCAGTTTGCTGTTTTAGCTTGTACTGCAACCATGGTAAGACATTATGAACTACGTTCTGGTGAATGTCTTTTTGTTCCAGACAGCTAGTTGTCTCTGATCCATCTTTAAGCTAATCTAGCTGATATTGCCAAACAGCTAACGTGTATGATAGAGGCACGCACTGACACATCAAATCTTTACTTTATCTTGTTTTAAAACTTTGTTTTACTTGGTTTGAATTTGCCACAGAAGTAGAATCTAAATGGATGTGGTCAAGGCCCGGAAGTCTTATAGTACAAATTTAAATTTGCAGGAGAATAGCTACAATGATAGCTATAATGCTAATTAGCTAAAAGCGCTAACAGTGAATTTCATGTTTTGATTTTATTTAAAACAACTACAATGCTTTTTTTTCAGAGCCGTAATTTATTGTCATATTTTAGTCTAGCATGTTTTACACGACATAGCCGAAAGTATTTATACCACCGCTTTATTTCTGCTAGTTTGTAAACACCCGATAGTAGCCTGTGTATATACAGTCAAATTGCCATACAACTTTACAAAATTAATTAACACTCAGCAGTGAATAGTTAGTACAAATATTTTTTATGTATTTCTGTATTTTGTTATTTAAGTCTCTACTTAATGGAAACGTTTCACCATCGGCAGGAATTGCTTCTTTTTAAAAATCACATCATGACACTTTTATTACACTTACATGTCTTACTAGTGCTGCTTTGGTGTTTTACAATTATTTACAGTAACTTGATGATATCTCAAAAGCTGGCAGCATGGACTATCTAGTATATTTTAAATGATTAAACAACTACGAATTCATCCGTGCTTTGATTTCAGTCTAGTTGTAACATTACATTACATTAACAAACAATAAAGCAATAACATTGGATGGAAGTGAAGGCATAGTACATCAGCAAGGTAATAAAGGCTTCTCACTGCCTTAGGGTTCGAATTGAAATGTTTAACACACATACATTATAAGCACGTAATGAAAATCTAGGAATTCAATGATTCCTGTAACGTATTTATGTGCAGATGAATGATTAAACACATGCGCCGTTTTTAAATTTAGGTCGTTGTTCAGTTTTGTGTGTGTTATCTGAACATAGGATCAAATCTGATCGATCGGAACTATACACACAGCATTAAATTATTCGCTCTGTGACATGACCTTTATCTTAGTAATTATAACGACTCCTGATGTTTTCTGTACGATATAAATCCAGCTAGTCTGACCGCACCCATTAAAAAGAACATAAAACAGTGGTCGTATTGCAAAGGTCAAGAAGAAAACCCAAATCACTCCGTGCTGATACTGACATTTGTAGGAATGGTCAAATATAATTAAAAAATCCAGCAGGATTGGAATTGCTGAAACAAAATTGGTCCGAGATCAGGCAAGCTGAATATTACAATGAACTTCATAGATGATCAGATCGTAGATGTTAACAACTTGTTTAAAGCTTGTTATCTTTTTTTCATTCAGTCTTATGTGACATTATGTCACTCACATTTCTTAAAGTTTGTTTGGACAAAGTTTGTCTTTATTTTAGAAATGAATACATTTAGTAGACTGTCATGTATGTCCCTTGCAGGTATGCGTGGGTTATGTACACTTCTTTGAATTCTTTATAGCCACAGATCGCCACCTATAATAATTATTTCTTTAGATGATATAGTTCATGTTTAACAGTTTCAACGTGTATTTTATATAAATACAGACATAACCTCAGTAACCTACTTCATTTTTGTATATTCAGTGCCATTCATAGTTTTAAAAAGATCTGTGCTGTCGGAAATCTCTTTATTTAAAACTGATTTCATACGTAATCAAGAATGTATTGTACTCTGAAGCAAAAGAGGATTGTGAAGAAAATAAAGGTTATATTTAAGATAGAAGTGAAGTGGTATTGAATGTGTGTGTGTGTGTGTGTGAGAGAGAGAGAGAGAGAGAGAGAGAGAGAACATGCAAACACGACACGGAAAAACTTGAGAGTTTTTTGAGGCTTTGAGGTGACCGTGTTAGCAACTTAGCCACTGCGTCACCCTCTATTAGCTGTTAGCATGTGTATATTGTAGCAAAGTATTTGGCTGACATAAATGTATGTTGTATATTTGCACGGTAGCATGCTTATACTACACACGCCCTGAAATACATCCATCGTTTATTTTAGCAATAAATTAGCCTGGCATCTATATCTCCATCTACAGGAAAATATAATCTAGGCTCTAGGGGGGGATTATCTCGGGCGACCTTTACTTTGCTGCAAGCTTTATGTAGTGCTGGTTTAAATAAGTGCAACCTCCTGTAAGCAATAAAAAGCTTATTTTGTAGATCCTGAGGGCGGTTGGAGCATGGCAGTGTTAGTAAATGTTTCCCGTCTATGAACTGCCTCCAGAACAATGCCAAGTTTGTATTGACTTGTAATTGGTGTTACAAAACATGTAGCTTGAGTGTTGTGATCTGTATGAGGTAGCGTTGTAATGCTGCCTTTATTTAATAACGATTGCAGAATAATCAGTGTTTTTTTTATTTTCATAATCTGTATCTTACCTGGCACAGATGGAAAGAGTACTCAAATAGTGTACTCAAGTAATTGTCCTATTACTTTAATTAATTTCTACTTACCAATCAATCTTCGGGGATTAATAAAGTATATAAAATAAAATAAAAAAAAAAAAAAAAAAAAAAAAAAAAAAAAGGGACAGTGTAGCCTAGTGGGTAGAGCGTTGGGCTGGAAAACCAAAGGTTGGGGGTTCAAAACCAGGCTCTGCTACACTCTGCTACACTGTTGGGTCCTTGAGCAAGACCCTTAACCC
>JAOTRQ010055318.1:0-14460 GCA_028565875.1 Hoplisoma paleatum | reverse complement strand
CGACTATTAGTCGATTAGTTGAAGTAAATGACGACCTCTGGTCGACCAGCAAAATCCTTGGTTGTGGACAGCCCTACTCTACACAGACCTCAGATCCCTCAGGATTTGTCTCTCAGTGCTGAACCCGTGGCATTCCTAATATCCTAATATATCTGATTCAACGTATGGAAAGTTGTTCTACTCTCTGTACTCTGACTCCCATCCATCGGACCGCATGGACATCGGCGAGTCTCGAGAGTCACAAGGGCTGCAGTTTTGGAAATTATCTGATCATATTGTCACTCAGTGTGTAATATATCCTCCCCATGAACATGTGCCGTGATAGAGAGATAATCAATGCTCAGAATCACACTCACACTAGAGCAGAAAACAACCTTCCCTAAACCATTTTCATCAGGTCTCTATTACCAACATTGTCTACATTATGTAAGTCTACACTAAGAGATCCCGGATTGGTCATGATTGGTGTCAATCATATTGATCTTTTTGAACGAGGCTTGATTAACTAACAATATGATCGAGCGGTAGATCCCGATCCACGTACTGGGCAGCTCGATGTTATTAGAACGTCCGTAATAACTCCCCACAGTCTGATGGGTGTGATTTATTTCTGCTCCAGACAGGAAGCTTTTACCGAGAGAGAATTCAGACTTTAAGATTAACACCCAGCTCGGTGTTACATTTGTTTATTTTAGTAGGATGAAAATACAGAAAGACGCCTGTGCAGAGTTACGGGGTAAAAACAACGGAAGCGATTCGTGATCACGACAGGAAACAGACCTCGTCATGTAAAATGGGAGCTACATCTAATAATGCCAATGCTAATAATCAGATCCAAGACTGGGATCTGGATGAACACCACGAACACCACTAATGAAATGAGGTGGAATATAACTAAGGACATTTACTCACGCTATTATCATTCTTTGTGTACCACAGATTACAATATTATAAATTGTCATTTTTAACATTTTAATTAATATTCTAATCTGGCAACCCTGTACATACACAACAAAGTTTCAGTCATTTAATAAGCATACAGGTCATATTAGGAAGTACGTTTACAAGATTTAAAGACCGGTAACCAATTACGTTGTAATAAATGTGTTATTATTTGTGTCTCCGATTTCCACCAACAGTCCAGAAACATGTACATGAGTTTTTGAATTAGAAAAACAAAATTGTCCGTGAGTGTGTTTGATATAAACATCACATGTAGTGAAGAATCTTGTGTAGTGTATGTATATAAACAAAGTGATAATGTTATAATCCTAAAATACAAAACAACCCCCCCCCCCCACACACACACACACACCCTGTATGATACATGAGCTGTATGTGTGTGTGTGTTTAACCGGCATGTTCGTTGCTTTTCAGTTCTGTATGCACAGCGTGGATGAGACATACAAGAGAGTGTGTGTGTGTGTGTGTGTGTGTGTTCAGACGTGAAGCGTGTACGCTAACAGATTAGCACGAGTTCAGGTCATTCAGTGTGTGAATTACACAACCATTATCTCGCCTCGTTAGGGCGACAGATAACGAAGACGTGCAGTTCATCACACAGCTCAGAGTGTGTGTGTGTGTGTGTGTGTGTGTGTGTGTAGGTTTGTGTGCAAACTGAAATCTTTCTTTCAGAACAAATTCCCACAGAGTCTGATTATGATCTGGCTCTTTTTAATCCTCCTGAACACAGCAGAGAGTAAAAATAAATTTGTCTCGGCAGAACTCTTGCTAACAGCTGAGCGCTGATTCTGAACATCTCACTTTACAAACCATTTTTTTATTCATCCACAATATTAACGTTTCACTATTGAAATGAAGCACCGGAGTCAGAAACTGCATAAAGAATAAAAGCTTAGCCACTTATCCAATCAGGGGCTACTGTTCAATATGTACAACTCAGATGAGGCGGTACAGTTCAACACTTTTGGACTGTGAGGGGAAACGTTAGCATAGCACCTGGAGTAAATACATACAAACTCGACACAGAAGCGACCCAGACTGGACCACAGATTAAACCCCAAACCTTCTTGCTATAAAGCGACAAATTCAACCAATTCGAAAGAGTTCCAATGAGAGTTAAAGACTTTTGGAATCTCGAGCAAGGCCCTTCAATCCTAAATAACTAGACTGTGATGAGTGCGAGTAAGATTGTGTACATCATACTGAGCCAAATGGTGCAGGTGAAAGAAAAGTACGGATCAGTACTGCACACATTTTTGGAGAGGGTGTATCGTAATAGAGATCTTACCATGGTCATTGGATATAACCAGACAGAAAGGAAACGTGAATTTTCCGTGTAAAATGTCGGACGTTGATGACAGCTCTGATACGTTCAGGTGAACGTGAGTGTTTCTTGTCTGATTAATAAAGATTAGAAATGTGTACATGACTGTATTTATATTGTACTCTGTGTGTTCTCAGGTTCAGTTCTGGATTTGCGATTAAAATAATAAAAATATAGATTAAACCCGTTGGTGAGCACAAGTCCTGTACCAGCACATCTGCTGATGTTTAACCCCGTCGGAACCGGATCCCGGATCAGATGTTTACACTAGTGTCTGTCATGTGCATGTAACGTGTGTGTGTGTGTGTGCAGGTGTAAATAAACCTGGGAGGTGTGAACACTGATCCTGGTCCCGGGTGGCTCTGTAGTCCTGGGGTCCTGTAATCGGATCGTCACACAACAGTCTGAAAGTTCCACAGAGTTCCGAGAGCAGGTTAAATATGGGATAATGCCACCCTAAAGCAAAAAGGACCCCCTGCCAAATGTGCTTTCACTTTAATAAAAAATGTTTGCATATTCTTCCCGCGTCCCCGTGGGTTGGGTCTTTCCTCCGGGTGCTCCGGTTTCCTCATACAATCCAAAAACATGCAGGTGATGTAAACTGGAGCATGAGTACTTTCTTCATGAATGTGCCAAAGTGTAAAACATGACGTTAAAATTCTATTAAACAAACAAACAAGAGCTGCTGTTTTTCTTAGCAATTAGGTATTTAAACAGCAGAGGATGTCGCTGGTAAAATAAAAGATCATAACAAAGGCAGCATTTCATTCGATTTTTCAAATAAATGAATACGTAAATAAAAGGACATTTCGTCATCCTCTGTCTTTGTGCGTCTTGTGTTTGTCCACCTTAAGATTTCCGATCCATCTTAAATAGTGTCATCACAGTAGGGATTCTTAAGATTAGTGTTAACTGTTCCGCTGCTGTCTCACATGAATCAAAGACTTTTGTTAAAAGCAGAAGAAGCAGACGCTGGATGTGATGTGGTGAAGATGAGAAGTCATGAAATCGTGATACACAACAGTGCAACAATACAAGCTGATTTCTTCTTCTTTTATCTTCAGTGTATAAGACAAGAAAGAAACACTTTCTTTCTGGTTTTGCTGTTTGACTGCAATTGAAATATTCCTAGTTTTTGGAAACAATGAGCACCCCCTCCTCCCATTTCTAAATGTTTATGATGAGTGACGATTCTGAGATGTTTCTGATAGCCGCAAGTCACAGTGAGTTATTTACCAACTGAGGTGCAGGCCCGAGAGGGACGCCGGCGCCGGGTTCCATGTTTATGTGGATGAACTTGTTGTGAGTGGATGAGATCTTGTGAGATTGGGATCAGAACCTGAGCTATGTGGGTGATGCTGGTGAATTACAGCTGTGCACTGACTCAGAGAAACACACACACACACACACACACACAACCTTATCATCTACACTTACATTCTTTATACATGTAACAACAGTTTAAGGAAGGCTCAATCCTGCTTACATCACCTGCTTACATCCAGAGCAACATACAATACTGTGACAGTGTTAAGTATAAGCAACAGGAGGTTTATGGCCTTGCTCAAGGGTCCAATAGTGGAAACATGGTAGTTGTAAGTTTTTGATTAATAGTTTAGTACTTTAAACTCTAAGCAAGACCTAATAAATGCCTCCAAAATGTTCCTGCCTGAACTCAGCAGATTCTTTTTTTTCCTCAGCAACTTCCTCAGAGGTCCAACAGACTCGGACTGACTGATTACTGCACTGATTTTTATTCAAAGCAACTTTCAGTATACAGTCTAGACAATAGAGGGTTAATCATCTAACCTAAATCCAGTAATGACGAACCGGGATGAGTGAGAACGAAGACAAAACAATCAACAAGTGCTCAGCACCTCTGGGAAGGCCTTCAAGACTGTTGGAGAACATTCCAGGTGGCTCCACATAAAGATTATAGCGGGAACGTCAACTTCAGACTACAAAGCTGTCATCAAAGCAAAAAGAGGCAACTTTAGAGAATATAAAGTATAAGCCATTCATGACATAACCAGATTGTGGTCTATTGAATGAGAAAGTGTGTTTAAAGTTTTGAAATGGATCTTTACTTCTGGCCATAAATTTCTACGTTTCGGTCCATCGGAAGATTCCAAAACGAGTGTGTCGCGTTTGACACAGCGCGGTGAGATTAATGGAGTGCTCAGCCTGAGAAACAAACGAGAAAATAATGATCCATCATGAGCTGTCGAGCTCCGGCGACCCGAATCATCTGGGGCCCCGACTATAGAACCGCTGTGATATTATATAATAATAAAATATTAACTGGGGAGCGTTGTGGGCCTGGCAGCAATTTTAAGTTAAAGGATGGAGAGTGGATCATGTTTCATATTAGATGGCGAAAGAGAAGAGCTCAGGACGTCTGGACACTGCATCCACTTTATGTTTTTCCTGTCCGGTTAGGAGGCCAGCTGACAGGTTTCAGGAGTTGCTGCCAAACTAAATCCCCAATTATGGCACCGCGGGCGTACTCACCCGGCCGTGGATTGTGTGTGTGAGTGTGTGTGTGTGTGTCAGGGGGGAGGGGGTTGGGGGGTATGGCTCTGTGTTTGAATTGGCAACATGAATACAGTCCAGCGGGTACTTTATACGTCGCCAAATAAATGCCGCTTCAGGATTCTCTTGGTTTAATTGAAGCTGAAGCTGCCCACAATTACAGCGTCACAAACGTTTCTCCTCCAATCCTGAGAACTGAAGCTAAATTGTGACACGAGAATTGTTTGTTATTCACGACTATGTAGAATTACGAGCCCAAAATCATAAATAAGATTCAGGATGCTGGATTCTTCATACTATTTAAACATGAAATAAAACAACAGATGACAACGTTTCCTTTTAATTAATTTCTCTTTAAAAAAAAGAAATACTGTAAATTAAATAAAAAATAATGCAATTTCTGAGGCAGGTACAAAAATACAAATAATAATTTTAAACGAAGGGTCATTTGGCAACTTGGTGACTGATGAATAGCAGCAGTGCCCTCTACTATATAAAGTGAATATAGATTGTGTGTATGTGGTGTATCTTTGTACTACAATACACATCTATACATTCAGCATCCAAATACTTTTAGCCACACAGTGAATGTACCAGAGTCCATCCAGGCAAAACGAACACTAACATTAAATATGTTACAGTCTCTAAGCCTTATGAATTGTTTTTCAGGGAACCCCAAAGCTAATCGGCGCCACTCACGTGCAACTGAAACTGAACAGAAGAATCCAGAAATGTCAACAACAGTAACAACAGGCTCTAACACACGATATCACATCATGTAAAGAAAATGATTATGCACAACAGCATTTTAAGGAAGGCCCTTTCCTGTTCCTGATCACACACACACACACACACAGCACTGGGAAGAAATGACCCAAATCCCCCACACACACACACGCACACACAGACCCAGTGTATAGTATAGTTAGATGAAAAAAAAAATCACACAGATTTCCCTCTGCTTGTTTTTCAAACAGGACGTCAGACATGCTCAGGATCAAGCGTCCTAATACTTTTGCCATTACAGTGAAAGAGAATCTGAGCCGATCAGGACTAATTCCACTGATATGAGTTAAAGAGTGAGTAATGTTCCGCTAATAAAATGCACATTTCATCATCTGATGTGAGCAGTGAGAGCTGACAGGGTGTTTCACGGACACTAACGTCAAAATAGTTCCGGTGATGTAAATAAGAGTCATATATAGGTACCACTGTAATGTAAAATGTTGATCATATACAACTCATACAACAACTATACTGATCTGCAGAATGCAGACTGGACTGTACATGACTATACTGGACTATGTTGGTCAGTGCTTCTATGCTAGTAAACATCCCCGTCCTATAGCTGAAGGTCCTATTGCTGAGACTAGTCTATACAAGACTGGACTGGGTGATACTGGGGTGGGTGGGAATGGAATGAACAAGACTAGTTGGGGTGATTTGGGGTGATTTGGGCTTAAACTGGACGACGTGAATCTGCATACACATAGTGAGTGAACGCTTACCTGTCAGAACCACCCGTGCAGCAGATGTGCTCCAGTGAATAGAGGTCAGATACGACTAATGATGGACACTGTAATGATGGTGCAGTGATGGAAATAACACTCACCTTGTGTGCTTCGGCTCTCACTAAGGTGTTTGGATGTACCCTTTTCCTCTTGCCTATTATTTCTGCTATTGTTAACGTCTAGTCAAACCGTTACTCCTACAATAAACAACAAACATATGATTCATTTTGAGAAACCACTAAGTACCAATAAGAACTGAAAGATAGAGCCACAATTGGACCCTTGAGCCCAGCTTCCAAACACTGTGATACACAGAAACATTTATTGCAAAATGTACTCAGCATTCATGTTGTATATTTTTTCCAGCCGTGTCCCAAATCCCACCCTTGGCGTAATTACACAAGTGGATGAACAATTTGCAATACAGCCAATTCCTACAGTAAAGTCAAGCCAGATTTGATCCTCTGTAATGAGTCTCCATGATGCTCCCCACCCATCTTCAGGTCATCAAGTGAACCCAGCGGGCCTTAAAGAACCACTAATATTGGGTCAAAGCTAAGGGTCAGTGGTGCTGGAACTGACCCAATCCCGAAGTTCGTCGTATCTATGGAGCCACATGAGATCAATCAGCGCTGATTCCTGGATTCACCAGCCGGTCTGGAACAATGTCAGTATTGTGTGAGTGCAGTCTGAAAGTGTCTAGACGTGCACTAGCAGCCCTCATGAGCAGTTTTAAACTGTAAAGTTTATTTAAGACAATCAAATGGCTGATGTTATCAGGGTACGGGAAGCCTGTAAATTTGGCTCAAGGATAGAGATCCGGATGAATTCAGATCTCTCATGGTACAGTGGGAGGGTCGGAAAATACCCCAGTGTATGGTGAGAGAGTGCAGAGATGTGCTAGCACCTCCAGAGTCTCCTACAGAACAGAACCTCAGGTTCGGGAAGGACCAAGGAAACTGGGAGGAACTGAATATCCTGCACTCCCGGAGCTGTGGACTAGACTTTACTACAATAGAGTAAGCAGTCCTGTGCTGGATGATACTGAACTGCGCTACGCAGTATTGGACTTGGAGTCCTTTGAACTGGATTGAACTGTCCAAACTGCACTTGACTCAAGATGTCAGTGATAAACTGGACTGGGCTGTATTGAACTGAACTAGGTGGTACTGGGCTATACTGAGTTGGCTTATGTAGTATGAAGCCAGACTTAGCTGGGAAATATTGGCCCTACAACCACCTAGTTGACTTTGTTGGGCCGTCAATTGCTTAAAATTGCTAAATCCCAGTAATGTGCATACACATCATGGTGGTGGTAGCTTCATGTTAAGCATTCCCTCTTTAGAACAGATTGGTACCAGAAAACTTGAGGGAAATGTGTGTGGGGGAATAAAATAACCCAAAGCAACAGCTCAAGAACTGTGATATAATCCAGTGGTACAGATAAAGTCCAGATCCTAACACCAACCTTCTGAGTGAGTGAGTGAATGAAACCTGTGGGCTTTCTCGAGCTAGTAACGGGGCAATGCAACAACCAAAAGTCATACAAGTACAGAGCGGACTGGAGCTTGGTTAACAACAGTGCACAACTGGCGTATTAAAACACCTACAGAAGTCTGTGTGAGGTCGAGCATTTTATTCTTCAGGCCAAACTGATGTGGAATCGCTTATTAGCACAGAAGTGGACACATAAGCCTCGCATGGAGTAAGAACATCTCAAGATATCCTAGGTTCCATCCTCAAGGTATCATAGGAACCAGCTCCAGTACTGGCACAAAGTCAGTGGAAAGCACATGATACAGAAAAATCTTCTCTGAAAAAAAATCATTCATCCATCATGGCCAACGGGGGCTGCGACCAATCCCATCTCAGTGGAAAACTTCTCCTAACTCAGCAGGTTTGTATGTATCATTATCAATAATACTATTAAAAATATTTTTGGCGGGATCTTAAGTTCACATAAATCTGTATATTTAGCTTTGTACATATGAAGTCAGTTTCTTCAGGAATAAGATACGTCTTATAGACTGTTGTGGATTGCTGCTCTGGTCTGGAGGAGACTCATGGGATCTTTAAACATGGCAAACATCACTATACTGTTTTCACCACGCCGTCACTCGACCTATTTATCTTAACCAAATCTGTCAGCATTAACATTCCTCACTGTAACCAGACGTCCTGAGGAACTATACAAACACCCGTTCCAGAAACCTGTGAATATTCAGCAAGCAGGAGCCAATTGGTTAAGGTGCTGGACTAGTAATCAGAAGGTCTGCGAGACTACTGCCAGGTTGCAGATTTTGGGTCATTGGGTAATGACCTAAACCATTAATTGTTCAAACTGTTTAGTGTACATCATTTTGAGAAAAGGCCTCTGCTAAATCCCGAAAATGCAAACTTAAAATGTTGTCCACTGAATCATCAACAGCCAGGTGCAGAATCTGTTGCTGCAACAGTCTCAGAATAAAGAGTGAGACGGAATGTTGAAGTTCCAGTGTGTGAAGTGAGTTGGTACCAGGTTGGAAAATGATTGGATCCATCTGGATCAGGGTCAGCCTGTACAAGCAAAATTAGGACGTGGCTCACCACTGTGTTACGAAAAATTAATCCCCCAAAAAAGTTTCTAAAAAACTGAAATACAATCCCACAAAGAGAAAATTCTACATAGAATGACGCGTTTTGATCTAAGATTGACTGAAGGACAGTGGACATGCGTCGCGGTCAGATGTGTCTTAGCGAAACAAAAATAGATTAATTTGACAAAACTGAATTATTAGTTCGCAAAAGAAGAATGATAATTACGGTAAATAAACTTGTACACAAGCACCCCCTTGTGGAAACTCTATGTTCAAACAAATAATAGCGGTGTCCACATACTTTTGCAATACATACAAAAATTGGATCTAAATGGATGGACAAGACCATCTGAGACGTGATATGCTTTACCCAGGTCCAGAAAAACAGTACACGTGATGTGTTTATGTGAAAATGACATTTATATTTGGTACCATGTGCCGGGGTCACTGAGGGTCACGAAGCTCCTGGATTGGTCAGGTTTGTAGGTCACAGTCCATCTGTAACCCCGACCCCAAGCTATCTGCTCAGACTTTTACACAGGGCGATGATGACAGAACGGTAAATCAGGCGTGGAGCTTTTATTTTGGACGCCGGCGTGCCCGTCACGGACAGTGCTTTTCCAGCTGCCGTATGAACTGAGAGAGTTTACTCAGTCGTGGTTTACTGACAGTTGTGTAAACACGATAAACAACGAATTGTAAAATGCTAATCAGGGCTCAGGTTTCTCCCACGTATGTCCCGTTTGCTATCAGGATCAAGCTAAATGTGCTGAACTGTGGTAACTTCTCATCAGTTGCTAAATAACAACAAGTTAGTTTCTATGTACAGAGAGGTTCATGCAGACATGGTTAGGTTAGATCGGTGTGAAGGAAATCCAGTGGGCAGTTCAGTCGAATCAACTTAGTAAATATTGGACTACTGTTCTGAAGATTGTTGGTTTAATTCCCACAGCCAGGGATCATTATAACTGACTCTGGATTAAAGTGTAAGTTAAATGATGTTTAGGGAGGCAGAGTTCACAGCTTTGTAAAGGAAATTGGGGCTTCAATATTTCTGCAAAGACGTCCATCATGCTAGAACAGAACAGGGCCCACACTAAAAATGAGAAATTATTATTTAAGATTTTGTCTCAATAATATAATAAATGATTGAAGTAAAGAAGAATGGATTTCACTGTTCTCTGTCTGATAAGAAACGATTGTTTACAGAATTAACAAACATTTTAAAAACGATTTTTCTAGACTTAACTGTTCAGCAGTATCAGTGAAGGAAAGTGATACACTGATAATATTCGTAAAGCAGAACGATTACAGGGTTAGTAAACATTGTTACTCATGATAATATAAGCTGGTACACTCGTTCGTCTCTCCTCGGCGTCAATATTGACATTTTTCCTAAATCAGTTTTAAAGCCGACGCCACCGTTTAATGTAGCATGACCAAGAATTTCCATCAACATTGTTTACCCCCCCCCATGTCCTCCCTTCAGCTACAGAGTCGGACATCACAATATTAGAGTCACTGCATAACATATTTAATTCCATTTTCTGTATTTACGAATACGTGAATTAACAATAATTGAAAGGGGGGGTTTAAACCTGGGTTGCCAGGTCCCCCTGTGCTTTGACCAGTCAGGATTTCATTTAACGGTTAATTGGTTCCTGTAGACATTTATACTCTAAACGTTGGTTAAATGTTCATATAAATGAATAAAAGTTTGTATCTGCTTATAAGCAATAAACTGCTTATTTAAGTAATAAAACACAAAAGCAAAGTAACTCACTAGTAATGCAGGGACACTGTTATTTCTCACATTTAGTGGTGAGTTTGGTGTTTTAGTTAACAACAACAATAACAAATTGCTCTTATTTGTCATTACACAGATACAGATGTACTTGTCTGGAAGTCGGGGTCAGAGCGCAGGGTCAGCCAATGTACGGCAGCCCTGGAGGCTGCCGGGTCTTGTTAAGGGTCTTGCTCAAAGACCCAGCAGTGGCTGTGTAGCAGAGCCTGGATTTAAACCTCAACCTTTGGATTTATAGCCCAACGCTCTACCCACTAGGCTACACTGTCGCCGTGATTATCGGGTCAAACCGCTGAATTTTTTTACATGGCGGAAAAACACCACAACGTTACGAGGATACGACACTGTGTGTGTAATATTGTCAGGAATTATAACTTCACTGTGAATGAATTTTCACAAAGTGCCATTTTAAGAAAGCTGAGCATGAAATAAGAAACATAAATGCTTCCCGCTCAACATGGCGCCTGTGTGAATAGCTGAGACTCTATCAGGCCTGAAGAGAGCGACAATCACATTTATTTATTCTGGACTGAAACTAAATCGTTGAAAAAAATGTACACAAATCATTACATACCAGTCGTTTCATTTCTTATAAACACACGAACAGGCGCTAATTTCTACCACATTGGGCTCATACTGTATTTTCAGATTTCTTACTCCTTAATGCACAAAGACCCATGTGTATCTGATCATTTAGGCTTCAGGGTCTTGCTGAGGGGCCCGGTAGTTACAATCTAGAATGAGGGGGCTTGCATCAGAAATACTTTAATTTAATTACTAGTCCAGCGGCAAAGCTAAAACTGCTTTCAATTGTTCATTAATATCTTTATAAACAGTTTAGGGTCTGACATGAAGATGGTTCTGGGTTTCATTCTCAGGTGGCGCTATCTGACTTCTTTCTGTCTGGAGTTTGTATGTTCTCTCCATGTCTGTGTGGGTTTAAACAAACAGATCTATGAGTATGTTTGATATAACTTGCGTACTGATAATCAGTGTAAAACAAAGTTAAATTCTATTTTTTTGTATCTTTTGTCTGTGAAAGGATTGTACAGAGGGAGAACATGCAAACTCCACAAATAACTAGTGCTACCCACTAGATGCTTGCAAATGTACAAACTACAACAAAAGATTATCACCTCTTTTGGTATCATTTGGGAATATTGGGACCCTACAAATGTAGTTTCCTCACTGCTTCATCCTGGTTAGGGCTGCAGTGGTTCAGTTAACTGAAAGACTCGCAGGTCAGGTCACCAGTTCATCACACTTATACATTTATTTATACAAACTATACAAGCAGCATCTCCAGCAACCCACACGAACATAGGGAGAACATGCAAACTCTGCACAGAAAAGCTCTACACACTGTGCCATCCTCCCAAAAAAAAACGATGGAAACCCTTTTCAATGATATAAAACCTTTAGAAACTTTAACTATTCTAATCATATCATATCCGGGTGCATGAGATATAAACCTCTGTTCCAGGAATGCAGGGTGTATCTGGGTACTGTTGACCTCCCATCTACTAGAACATGTCGAAGATGAATTAGCTGCAGTGATCGAATGTACCAGACCCATTACAACCAGACTGAAGCTCTTAGTGACAAAAAGAACAAAGATTAATGAACCACAGAGGCAACAGTCATATAGTCTATATAAAGAGTTATTTATTAAAAATGTGAATGATTTAAACAATGTGAGATGCAACTGCTATGACGTTGTGAACCTAAACTGGATCTTATTAAATGGAAATAAGTAATAAAAGCTGAATTTTGCAATTTCAGTCCAGATTATTACTCAGTGTTGATGGATGTTTATATGACACACTCGGTGCTTTCATGCACCCTGTCCAAGTTCTTACAAACCATTAATACGTTTAAACCAACTTGACAATAAGTTCACTATGGATAATCATTTACGAGACTACATTATATGTATATACTTTATATATCTAGTATAAAACAGGGAATTTTTAGTAAATGATTACAAACTGTGTGCAATTTTGTAACTCAGTTAAATATTTTTTTGTCTTGCTTGCTGTAACAAGTTCATTTCCATAAGATAACGCCTTCATATTCAAGCAAGACTTTTTGTCTGTAATTTGATTAAAATGCTGACATTTTTGAAGACGCTTCTAGAACCGGACTCTTCTCACTTCCCACTTTTCCCTCCAGTACGTTACTGTAAAAATCCAGATGCGTGTCTGGAGTTGGACTCTGTGCAGACTTTATTACCACACAGCAGACAATTACAAATGAGAGCTGAAGAACAAGGATCTCTGTGCTCATTCAGACTGTGGAATCAGATACACCGTTTTAACTTTAGATGAGGGTTTCGAGATACAGACGTCAGGGCAGTTATCTTAATTTCGGGGCCAAAACCTATAGCTAGTGCAACATCTGAAGTTATGCTTAGTGTCCGCCTGCATTATGTCTGGCTACATGACTCCTCAGCTGTCAGCAATGTTTGGGTTTTGTGAACGGTGAATCAAAGTTCTGGCCTCTTTGTAAATCTTACACACGATTGGCTGAATGTATTGGGTGGTAATTCAGAAAAGATCTGGGCTTCATTCGGCTTCCCACACACATGCAGAAGGTGGACTGGTCGCTAAACGAATGAGTGTGTGTGACACTCTGCAATAATTTAACTTATGCCCAGTTAGTAGTCAAGTGGGTAAAGTTTACATCCAAGCCCCTGTTAGACCCTTGAGCGAGACTTTTAACCCTCTCTGCTTTAGGGTGCAGTATGATGTCTGTCCCTGTGCTCTGACCCGAGTGATGTGTAAAGAAAGCCTTTACATACCTATATAACTAAATATAATAAACAGACTACGTATCGAACACTTTCATTACACATTGTATGCTGTTCTTCTCATGTTACTGCTTTGTTTCTTTTTATACGACATTTAGTTTATTATTTAACTTGTATGTACGTTAAGACGTGCACCAAAATAAACTTATTCTACTTTGTATAACAAAAAAAAATCATATTTTGATTTGCCAGGTCTGGTGCGTGCACAGTGCTCTGACTTAAACCAAAACGAATGCCTTTGGGATGAACTAGAACATTGTCAGGTCATGCACTTAAGCCTCACGGTCAAATTCCAGGCCTGAAGGAGCAGAAATTTCCACTGCCACTTTCCAAAACTTTGTGGAAAGTCTTCCCCAAAGAGTGGTGGCGTTTGAAACCATGTATGCGTCCATAATAATAAATATGATTTTAGATTAGCCTGCCATAAATACCCATGGGATCATGTGTGTGTTCTTACAGGACGTGGTGGTTTGGTTTCGAGTATGAGAACCGCTCATGTACGTAAGATGTGACTAATATTCACATGTCCACGCTGCCACCTAGTTGTTTCAGTGATGGCCCAGCCAAGCACCGGTCCAAATCTGATGTTCCACCGGGGTGCAGTAAAGTTCTGGGAGAATAAGGGCCCAGATTGATTTATGAGGGGGGTGCCTGGATGGTCATGCTGCTTGTGTGTATGTTTGGGTTTGCACCCGTGGTGAGGTTACTGACCTCTGATACACCCTCGGAGCAGACTGGGCTGAATCATGTAGATCTCTGACCTGATGTGGGGAAAAAACAGAACTGGAATAGTCTCCAGGGTCAGAACTAAAAGTCTCTTTTTATGATAGATGCTAAATCTAAATTCGAACAACTAAATTAAACTACTAGGGCTGTCCACAACCAAGGATTTTGTTGGTCGACCAGTGGTCGTCATTTACTTCAACTAATCGACTAATAGT
>JAOTRQ010055259.1:0-14474 GCA_028565875.1 Hoplisoma paleatum | reverse complement strand
ACCTACCTACCTACCTACCTACCTACCTACCTACCTACCTACCTACCTACCTACCTACCTACCTACCTACCTACCTCTATCTATCTATCTATCTATCTAGGAAATACAACAATTACGGGGTAACATGAACTTCTGAGTGCTACACAACCTTCCCCAAAGTTTACCCACTGAGTGTCTCTGCTATGGGCGCATAAATGTACACTTTCCCATGAATTCGAGTGAAATGAACAAAAGTTCATTTAGTCCCAAATTCAAACTTTGACCCGATCTGTTGAGGCCTGCATTGTTTTTTTTTTGTGAGTCTCATTGAACTGCAGGTCCAAACAGAGCCACCGTAACAATGGTGCATGAAGTGTTTCCTCGGGCCAGACGCCTCGTCAATGAAATCAAATGAACTGGTCTTTTTAAAAACACACAAAAGCTGCATGAATTCCTTGGTTGTCGCTGTCCATCAAGTCCTGTGTGTGATGCCCTGGGTTAATCCTCTTTGCTCGGGGCTTTATAGATGGGACTGAGAACTTAATGATGTCGGGCCGTGCTTGCTTTGACTTTACTCAGAGTAATTTTCCGGATGTGATCACTTTTTAGTTTCACTAGTTACAGTAGTAACTACACTAGTTGCAAAATTGTCCCCAAAGAGAAATTCATCTTTTGATTTGCAGTCCACTCCATTGCAGATGACACATCACAGCACAAGATCGCCTGCTATCTATCGTTGAGCGTTTTTATAGCAGTTTTCATTTATATTTGTTTAATCGGCAATTTAATGTCCTGAAACATCTACCCGAGGGTTCCTGGTGCTTGATGTGTGCGGGACGATCTAAGATCTTCAGTGCAGTTTTATTTAGGGATGATGTAGACTAGCGGGTAGAGATTTGGACTTTCAACTGGATGATTGTGGGTTCAACTGTTGGGTCTTTGAGGAAGACCCTTAACCCCGTCTGCTCCAGGCGGCGCCATACAATGGCTGAAACTTATAGGTTTATAGAAAGAATTGTAATTTTACTGTACGTCTGTATTTGTGGCATTTGTATTTGATTCGATCAGAATGTACTGATGGTGTGTATTGATTTCTGACCAGCGTACAGAACTGGTAGAACTGTCTGTATGTATCTTGTTTGGACTGTGATGTTTATGTGTTGGATCTTACATAATAGCCATTTGGGGTCCAATTCCTGGCTATTGATTTCTAGCTTGCAAAATGGAGGTCCAGGGTTTTCCTCAAGTGATCTTGGGTGAATGGCACACAGTGTGTCCTCGTGAATTTCTCCAGAGGCTTGTGAGGTAAACGAAGTTTCACGTGTGAGAACTAGTCCATGTCAACATTGTTATATGTAATATATGTAATGATATGCTATTGCTTTTGGGGGAATGAGCTTCGACATAAATGCTAAAGAATAACCACCATCTACTACCTTCTGTTATAAATTATATATTTATATATATATATAGCATGAGTGTCTTTAGCTAGACAACAGTGTATTTTCTTGCAGAAGCACAAGCACATCCATGTTAATGGACATTCATGGACACTAAGTCACTTTAATAAACAGTCTATTTAAATTATATATATATATATATGGATATATACAGGTTTACCTTTTCCTATTTCTTACTTTTTTTCTTACTTATTGTTTTCATTTATTTCATTTCATTTATAACCGTAATTTCGAGTGTTCGGATGTAGTAGTTATAAAACATTTCACTGCCGGTTGTACTGTGTATAACTATGTATGTGACGAATAAACTTTGATTTGATTTTGATTTAATGCACACATGCGTGTTAAAGTTCATGCACACAAGTCTGGCGATGCGGTTTAAAGTGAAGTGAAGTGGAGGTGATCGTGTTAGAATTATAACTTACCATCGATTAACAATTGTTATCTAGTTATTTAGGGTCACAGTGGGACACACACACTGGGTGAACGGGTCGGCAGTTTGATGCAGGGTACAGAGACACAGGACATATAGGACACAGGACATTTACACTATCTCTAATTCACCTGACTGGATGTCTTTGGACTGTGTGAGGAAATCGGAGTACTCTGTGAAAATGGGCATGCCAACTCCACACAGAAACCCCCTGGATTATCTTACCCGGGAGTTGAACCCAACTGTGCTGCCATGAATGTGACCACAGTGTAGAAAGAATGATAGTAATAATTATATAATAATAATAAAACAGCTGTTTATTTTGTCAAGCTATAAACAAAACCTTTAAAAGATGATTTTCTCGACCTTGTTAGAAGCGCGTTCATCATTTTATTCATGTTAATGAGAGAGAGAGAGAGAGAGAGAGATAGAATCAGCCACCACTATCCTCACCTGATGGATGGAAAGTAAAGCTGCTGGAACTTTTCTTTTATTGCAGGACCCCACATGTTTCCAAACACTTATTCTACACCGCTGTCTACACCCCCCTCCCACCTTCTCTATCGACAGTGACATGAGGGTACAGCGGCGGCGGAAGCCAACCAGAAGATACGAACTCGATTGAGTAGCTGCAGAAAAGGTGAACAAACAGTAGCAGCGACAGTCAATCAGCACTATTGTCCGCTCAGTAACTGTCTCGATGTGAGTATTACTTTCTTTTAAAAGCTTTTGTCTTGATACCGTTGACAGAAAGTAAACAGTGAACTGGCTGCGTAATATTTACAGATTGTAAAGACATAATAATAATGTCATTTTATTAATTAATTGTAAAACGAGATGTGTTTGAACTGATAAATATGTGCATATACTTTTTTACTTTAGTTTTATGTATTAAAATGCTGTTACAAATATTGACTAAATAAAGAATCTTTTAGCAATAAGTGCAAAACCGTGCAATGTAAAGCAAATTGCATTTATATTTACATCAAATATGGACAAAAACAGCTCAACTAATTATATCTATTGTGTTGTTTTACAACAATCAATAATTTTTCCATGTTGTTTTAACCACATTTGGCATTTTATATTAATTTAGAAGTTCAGCCACAGCTTACACGAGCACTTCTCTGCACGGGGCAGACGGCATGTTGTGGTAGCATTTACTAACAGCCATAAATCTGCCCGAACAAGAATAAAAGGAAACTGATCCCTTTGAATTATGGCTTCCAGTCACAACTGCCAAACAGGTTTTACTCCAAATACACAAGGCAAGACGGGTCGAAAGACTTTTTTTTTTGTTTGTTTTTGTCATGTCCCGTGCTTTTCTGCTTTATTTCTTTTATCACAGAATAGATGGAAAATTTGGGGAAATTGGCCTGCAAGCTTGAACACGATTTTAGGACCTTTATACCACCTGGGTGTGTTGTGAACATTGGATTGTGAATAGTTGAATACAATGAAACAAACGCAGCAGAATAAAGGATTATTATACTAGGATTTTAGGATTAAAAAATATACAGACTCAAATATAAGTCAGAAGAAACTTTTATTTTGCAGAATGAGCCACACAGTGGCTATTTTTGTGCTTGCAAATTTACAACCAAATTTAATTCGGATCAAGTCAGGCTGATAAAATTCACAATTGTAATAAACACACAGAGAGTTTTTGAAATATTCATATTTGTATTAAATCTAAAATCAGCAGTTGTTTAGCCGCATCTAGAAATACGAAAAATGATTCAGTATATTAATATAATAAACGATTAAATGTACTATGTATGACAGTGAAAGTGTTTTAATACTTTCGTAGTTAAATTCACTTAGCACGGAAAAACGGTTTTATGTTTTTAGTCAACTCCAGATTGAACCTGAATAAAGGATCTGAAATAAAAGGTTTTTTTTCATCCTTGCATGAATGAATCGACTGTTTAGTCGTATAAAGACGAATGTTTGCATCTGATCTCTTCACTGTAAACTTCGGAGCCAACACAAGCGCAGTCTAACGTATCCGTATCTGAGCGGGTGTCTGTACGGATCAGATTTGTTTCCCTTAAATGTTGTTATTTGTGTATTCACCGGCCCTCACAAAGATGATTATTTGATAAATACAGCAAGAGCTTTCATTCGTAAATAATGTTGTATAGACATTTGCATGCGCTCCTCTTCTGCCTTTCCCAAACACAGACACCATTCATGCCATTTAATAAACTTTGGCGCTACTGTATTAAATCATTTGGTTAAAATTAAGTAGCCTGTTAGATGTTTATAGCGTAATAAAGCGATGCAAACAAGATATATTAAAGGAGAATATAGATCTTAATATAATTAAACTCGGACTTTTGATCATGTACACTTATTTTTGGATGACACAGAATAAAAGCCACGTTAAAACTTAAAAAATTACTTGATTCCTTTGCAATGTTTAAGCTCTGGAACGGCACGGCAAAATAAATCCTGTGATCGACGCCACAACAGGGCTGCGGTTCGAGCACTAGTGTCAAACGAAACACAGAAAAAGGTAGTTTTAAAATGATTTCTATATTAACATTTTGTTGCGGTCTTTAACACAGACATTGAAACTTACGTGCACGTTCACCGAACACGTTTTAAAAATGTTTTGGACGTTTGCATGAAATCAATGCACATGTGCTGCACATCTGCAAGGAAAAGTGCCGCCTTTTAACAACGCCAACGTGCAATGATAAATGAAAGTGGAGAAAACACGACAGCAACAGAAATGATGATGAACGGTCCAATTACATAATCCTAAACACACACACACACACACACACACACACATAAATATGTAACCTTTAATTAAAAGCTTCAGGAACAGTTGTCTGATTTTGAGGATCACCGGACTGTTCAGCATCGTCCATACCACACGTTTAATGATTGTGGTTGACGGTTGTGTATTTAAGCACAATAGCAGCACATGGATAAACAAGGCAACCCAGAACCTGTGTTTACTCAGATGGTTCTTCTCCAGCTTTAAACGTTTTACTTCAATAATTCAATAAATTTAGTTTTATAATTTGTTTATTTTATCACCGATCATAAATAAGTTTGGACAGCATGAAAAATGTGACAAATTCTTACAATTATTTTGGTATTTACCACATTTAATGATAGCTGAATAAAAATATATACCATAATATCAAATTAGTCTAATCTAATTTTGGTTAATAAAAGTAAAAGTGCTTTACAGTTGTTCAGTACATTCAGTAAAGTTACATGTTGGGCTAGTAATGAACAATAATAATGAAAATATGGTATTTTAAAAATAGGAATCAAAAAGGAAGTAATTGTAAACACGATTAACTATAACAACAAAATTAAGTGAAAGCTTTAAGGTACAAATAATTGCTCCAGCATGTGTAAAAATGATTATATATATTATATATTTATTATACTTTACGTTTAAAATCTTGCTCAAACAAAAAATAGAACTGATTTGCATATTTTCCTCCACTACATGGTGCATAAAATCATTAAACGAGTAACACAGTTAATCTTCAGTCCGTCAGATGCCAATAAAATAATTATCTTATTTTAAAATAGCTCGTGTCGCCACTTCAATAGGGAATTTGCTTGGCAAACTTTTGTCTGGAATCACACCAGAGAAATGCTTCATAACAACGCCACACGTTAACCGTGTTCAAATGTGGCACGGAGTTCACTGGGCTTAAGGGCATCTGGTGATGGACCATCAGACATAAGTTCGATAGTGTAAGTAGATGTCAATCATTCAGTCACTTACAAATGATCGCAATGACGCCGTGTTCGTAAGTCAATTCAGCCAGATTAAAATGCAGAGATAATTAATGTTCACAGCGCTGTATGTTTATGAATATTCAGAGGTGACTCGAGATGTTACCGGGAGATTTCTGACTACTTAGCTGACCATAAAAATAAAAAAAAAGACACATAGAAGAATTTATTATCCCACATAAATTTCTTTAATAGCTTATTAATACCGCTCCAGCATTCCTTTCAAAGTTTCTGTGCAATTAGCTCGACTTTATTTCATCTCGTCGAGCACAATCTTGATTCCTGACTGTTTCGTGTTTGCCATTACAGTATGTTGACTTTACACCTCACTGTCAGTGAATAAAAAAATAACTGGTTCAGTCGCTTTCTGGGCAGCTTTATCTGACTCATCCGACACCAGGATTGAACTGTGTAATCGTTAAAACGTCACTGAAAATTTATTGTAGGAACTCGCAGATGCATGTAGAAATCTCATATTTATGCGTATTAAGCTCGCCGATAGGATCTACTAATGATTTCCTTTGACTAGTCCCCGTTTGACTAAACTCGACTTATATTCACTCTTCTGTCGGGTTGTCAGGCCGCACTTTTACCTATGTTACAGTTCGAATTAGAGAAATACAATCACAAGAAATAGTCGTTTATAAAATAATTCATTCTTTAGACCTTAGACTCTTTAGAGTTTTGACTAATTGTACTTTTGGTCCACCTCGCAAAGTCAGTTTTTCTTTTTCTCAGAAAATGAAATCTGCTGTAACGAGAGCTGCAATACATAAACTGACCACAGTTTTACATGAGAATATACTATATAGAGGGGGGCGCTGTGGAGCTCTTGTCAGCACAAGCTCAGCAGATTGGCCGTTTGTATGGTTGGATACAATTTATTTTATTTTATTTTCTGAAGTATTATTAGGCCGACCTTTTTCGGACCACATCCAACCCGCTGTGAGAAGTTCGATTAGCAGGTTATTCTCATTTTGTAGACGGAAACCAGCTGTGGCAATCTGGCAACCCTGGCGTGGCTGTTAATTCTGTAGAGTACGATGCAGCGGTGCACGCATAAACGCAAAATTAAAAACATTTACATTTCATCTTCTTACAGAGAGAATTTATTTGCTTTGGTTCAAATGCTTCTACCAACAGGTGATTTGTTTTAGTTTAATGCTTAATATTAAAAAATTACTACAGTTTTATTTTAGGCCCATGCTCGAATGTTTTCATATTAAACATTTGTAAATAACAACAACAATAACAACAAAGACTTTGACCAGTTTCCTTTTGTGATGATCTTTTATTTATCTAAATACTGTAATGATGCACTTGCATTCGTGAGGTTGACACACACAATTTAAAACCATTTAGAATCATACAAAAGGGTAAATAGCTACAGTGCCCTCCGCTGTTTAAAGTGAATATCGTTTTATTAAACATGAATATCGACTTGAATCGTGTCCTAAGTGAATCAATTATTTAATAAATAAATAATGTACTCGGTATATATTTATTACGATTACTGTGTGATGTTACACGTCAACCTCTTGAATTCTGGAACTTTCTGGAACAATTTCTTGAATATAAATTTTAAAATGTATGAACTTTTGACACACACTTGCACAAAAGAGTCTCAGAAGTTGGATCGGATCAGTCGCGCCATTTGAAATCGTCGGGGTTTGTGTTTCGAAGTCTGTTCACCGACTCCTCGGTTCACGTCGGATGTGGATTACGAGCTTTACTTTTGCTTTGTTTTTTTTGTGCATCTCGGGTGATATCCGTTACCTCGAGTGATGCTGTTCGTACAGTTTAGAACTTAGATACGCATCCTGCTTGTTCTTAGAAATGTAACAGACCTTTATCAGTGCCGATGGGGTGACGATTGTTCTGAGCATGAGGGGGCTCGTGTACAGATCCAAATGAGCTCCATAGATTTTTCGAATTAGTATCATAAGGAGTCTTAATGAGCCAGTGAGCGACGACGATAAAGATGTGTGTGTGTGTGTATATATATATATATAAATGTGTAAATCAGGGAATTCAGGTTTTATCTGTTACTGTGTTCGTATCATTACATCATTATCCATGTCTGATCCAGTTGTCACTTAGTAACACGTAACGCGAGATGATGTCATGTGACGCTGAGTATAAATGTTCTTTAGCTCTTCATTATTATTATTTAATATCTGGTGGAACCTTTCGATTTGCATCATCTGCCTCGCCCCCGTCTTTAATCCTTCCTTTTTATTGATGGCTTATCTCTTTTTCCTTTAAGGCCTTTCTGATGTGCCTTAAAGACTTTTGTTTGCTTTCTATTTTCCGCGCTGTCTCTTGTTCTTGGTTTCCCTGTCCAGGCTTGTTGAGTGTAACATGTATCCTGTTGGTAGCAGGATGTCCTGAAAGTTGAAGGTCTCGACGTTCCTACCTTCAGAAACCCCAGTTTAGTTCCAGTGAGGTGGTGCTTCCTTTACGTTGGTGGAATATTATTTTAGGTTTGTCGTCGCTTAATACTGTTTAGGGTCACGGTGATACACACACACACCAGGCAAATACACTAAACACCTGATCACCTGTTGCAGAGTACATAGACACACACATCTCGCAGATCTGAAAAGGACCCGGAGTACCTGGAGGAAACCCACACTGAAACAATGAGAACATGCCAACTCCAGACAGAAAGCCCCAGATTTCCTCGGAATTAAATCCGGCGACAGTGTTCGTGTTAACCACTAGGGCACACAGTAACACCCTGTGTGTCTAATTTCGACTCTCCAGTTCACCGGACTGCATGTTTTGGGGTTCACTACAGGTGAACTGAGACGCCTGTTTACCACTTTTTTTTAATTATATTTTCTTCTTCTCTCTTTCCTTTCTGAAACCAACTCTGCTATTTTTAAATCTGGAAGGCGGTACGAGGTTGCGGCCCTTTTTTTTCCCTTTGCGCCGCACTCGAAAAAAAGGGGTTCAATAATGGGACCAGCAGTCACTCAGAATTACCTGTTGTGTTCCTCGCAGTGTAAAAGAGGATGCCTGGGTCACCATGGAAACACCACAGATGCGTGGTCCCGGCGTCTTAAAGATCTCTGTTTATCCGGCGGTTCAAGGGCAGCCGAGCGAGCGGCAGGAATATTATGAACTTGGTGTTTATGTGTCGTTCTTGAGAGCAATTTGGGCTCAACACCAAAGTGCCTCTAATGCACGTAATGCAGCCGGCATAGAAAACAGAACATTTTTAATTCTTTTTTATTTTCTTTCCCTGAATGGGTGGATAGGCAAATTGGAGGGCTGGTTTTGTGAGGCTCTTTTTGTTGTGAAAGGAGGCCCTTCAGAAGCATCCTTTATTCGCTGTCTCTTGTTATATTTCTTTATACAGAATGTCTGTGCTTCCCGTATTCACAACCGCCCCCCCCCACCCTCTTTTTCCTTGTGTCTCAGATTAAATGCCATGCTAGCCTTTCGCTCGGTGGCACAATAACTGGACTGTTTCAGACCGGGAGAACAACCATGAAAGGCTGCGCTTTTTAACCTTGTTTCTAAAAAGCGAAAGGGAGAGGAGGGGGGGGGGACGAGCTTCAGCAGTTGAGTGGGACGTTTTTGCTTTCTTGTCCGGACCGTGTTTGTTCCGTCATCCATTTTAGACGTCTTATTTACCGACTTTTAGAAAAACCCATCAGTCCATCAGATCTTTGGTGCACAGATCGAATCGTAGATGCTGTTTTTCTTCGGTTTGCATCGATGTCAGAAGCTCCATCAAAACTAAAGAGAGCTTAAATGTCACACTGGAATGCGTTCATTTATTCCTTCATTTCCTGATCAAAACCTTCGAGTGGTCGAACTTCATTCCAACTCAACAATACAAATAAACAAATAAATAAATATACAGAAATAATGTGTCTGGCTACGAAACACGATTGCTATATAAAACTAACTTTTTATGTTCCACTGTTCTACTTAATTTGCCGGGACGGGATTTTATTTGCCATTTACCATCCGTACATTCGGATGGTTTAATTTGCGCTGTGACTTCTACACATATAGTGATATACACATCGCCATGACGATGCTCAGATGATAAATTCGTTTTGTTTTGTCTCGTTTTTTCTTTTTTTTTTCCCGTTTGCATCATGATCGAATTGGAACGAAGAAATTGTGCATTAGAAGCCTCCAGTGTTTTTTACACACAAGATAAACAGTTTTTTTTGTCTCTTGTCAGATCCTTGTCCATTTGCATTTGTACTTTTTTGAATAAAGGAAGGAAATAAAACCCAAAAGAGGGGACGGAGTGGGACAGTCCCTGGCAGGGAAGAGGAAAATCCATCGTAAAGATCTATTATAACCTGGAGCAGAATGAATACAGGTCTCACCCGCGCCTATTGTCCGTTAGGTCGGGGGAATAATACGGCGGATTTCTTCTCTAGTTTGGAACTAAATGAAGAAAGAAATCGTCGGGTTCAGGATCCTCGGCTCATCTGATTATAAAGCTTGAGCTGCATTAATCCCCCGTGTTTAATTGACTGGGACCACCTTGGGAAGCCATTTCAACTTGTTAACTTGTGGATAAGCCTCAAGCTTTGTGTAAAGGAACTACTAGGCAACACACCGGTTCTTTTTTTTTTAAATGAGGCTCCCCCTTCAGGCCTGGAGAAAAATAATCTGCTATTATTCTTTAGTTCTTTTTATGCTTGAGCATAAAAGCTCTTTTAACATTTATACAAAATATGGTCCTCTGAGTTCTAAGATCTGGCTTATACACCATAATAATATATGTTTATTTTGTTTTGTTTTTTAAAATACAAATATTTGTATTTTTGTATTTTAATATATTTATTTTAAACTTCTGAAATCATAATTTCATAATTATATTTTATTATGACCACTTTCATTCTCAGCTGGAAGACTTACTCCTAGTGTGTTAATTGAAGGTCTCTGCACCCTGCAACAGACTTGCAACCTGTTCAGGTGTGTAGTGTATTCGCCCCACTGTGTGTCTCCCTCGTGACCCTGGATTTAATTAAGTAGCAGTAAAACTATATAATGGATGGATGGATGGATAAATAAATGGATGGATGTCACACACAGCGGTTTAATTGTTACACATGATCGATCAGTTCAAATCACTTCCAATTCTTCAAACGTCCGGCTGGACCGGGAAGGAACTGGGAAGGAACCGGGAAGGAACCGGGATCGAACCCAGAACCTTCCTGTACGACGATTTACAGGATTTAGCCAGCAGCTACATGACAAACCGTTCTTGGCTTGCTTGTTGACCAATGTGTAAATGTCTTAAATTGACACTTAAGCTAAGTTTACATAGCTCGCGTGGATATATTCGAATTTTAAGAACCACATGAATATTGTTATTGTTTGCAGTCGTTTACATTTTATTTGTTAAAGGTGGTTTAATTGAAAGGAGCACGAATGTTTGCTTGCTTAAACAAACCGTGACCCTTTTTGATTCCTCTTTTTCCGCTACGAGCTTCAAAAACAGTTGAAATAAGCTTTGAATCCATTACATAAGACCGAGTGTTTACTCGGTGTTTATTGTCTCATAGTCATTTATGCCCGAAGTCGAATCGATAGACTTGGATGTCTTTAAGCTCGTCTCAAATACATCTCACAGATACGCACCGGTAATACGATAGCGCGATCTAAAACAAGCGTGGCATTATCTCTGCACCTATTCCGTGATTACATCTCCCACACCTGATAATTATCAGTAAATATTCCAAAGGCCGTCCCAGCATGCAAATGGCTTTGTTTACTTTGCTTAAAAAGATGTGTTTTTTTTGTGTGTGGCTTGTACAGCCAGACACAGTTAAGAAGAACAAAAATAAAAATTCCGGAGAAGGTCACCGGGAATTCTGGACATAAAGAAAAGTGACAGCTGTACCGTGACTTGTTTTCACCACTTTCCCACGCTGGCACATGACTCCACACCCCAGAGACGAGCTGTGGGTAACAATAACTAATCGGGAATACTGGAGGTCAGTGAAATGCACGCTCGGGTCAAGGCTGATGCTTAATGTTTACTTTGCTTTTACTTGTGAGCAGGTGGAATGACAAAACTCCCCGCTGTTGGAATCTAACAGCTGATTGGATATGCTTACACTCAGAATGCTTGGAGTGTGTGGATCCGGAGGGACCGGCTGTACCCCTGGGGGAGCTGTTAATTATACATAGACGTACAGGAGACCGCTATATTATTTCTTCGTCTATATAGTCATCAGTATAGTGGATAGTGGATAGTTTGGGTTGGATAATGGACGATGGACTAATAGATAATGAAGCCACGAAGCTGAACATGCATGTGGGGCAGGGATGTAACGATACCCTCTACCCACAATGCAACATGATTAAATCGTGTTTAAACAACACGAGATGTTTTAAAACAAAGATTTCTTGTTATAAAGAGATAAAAAACAATCGCTTTTAATTGAGTTCCTTATTTGTATTAGAATTTGTGATCATCTTTGATTTATCTACACAATAAATACCTTTTGTTTCTGAAGAAGGTCGCTGGTTCATATCTCACCAATGCCTGATTGCGACTGTTGGGCCCTCGAGAGCTTTAACTGTCAGTTGGTCAGACAGTAAAGAGCATCGATTCAAAAGAATCACCTGAGTGAATCGATGTGAATCAATTCTTTGTGAATCGTTCGTGAATCGATTTATCATGTCACAGCATAGTCACCAGCTCTTAATAACAATTGGTGTTGTTATAAAACCATTCACACTTATTCACGTGGACTGTCTGTGGACAGTGGGGGTCCCGCTCGTGAACTATCATCTGAAAGATAGAGAAAAGATGGAGGCTTGACTTTTGATGGTTTTGTTTGCTAGAGGTGAAGAAGGTATGCATACAAATCACACACACGTACACACGCACATGCACGCACATGCACGCACGCATGCGTGCGCTGACACTATTCTTTCGCTTTTACATGATATAATAGTTTTACACAGTCTCAATGTTCATGTAGACTTAATTCCTGCATGTCTGTAATGTTAAAGCACTTTATATACAATCAAATGCATTTTAAAATCTATACACACGCTGTGCAACCAACGTTGTAAATGCTTCGACACGCCATAACCTGCCCTTGCAATTATAAACCGGGTTCTTACAGAAAAGAAAAAAAAGAGAGAAAACCCTGAACTTTTTTTATAATCTCTATTTATTAAGAATCTCAAAACCAACAATCGACATCCCCTCAGGTGTAAACCATTGTATTGCCAACAAGTAAACAATAAAAAGATTACTGATCATCATTTCACACAAAAATATCAAAGTGCGGCCAGATGTGACGTTCTGAAAGTATGTCAGCAGTTGCAATTGTTTAACTGTCAGGAAACGTTTCTCACAACTTATTTATTTATTTATTAACTGTGCAACTATTGCAGCCACTTTCTGTTCAGATGAACCGTCGGTGTTAGAACGTTTTATAACCTCGAACGGTTTGGCTTAGCTACCGTGTGGCTGTTCAGTTTTCGTACACAGCGACCATCCAAAGTCCTTCACATCAGAAAAATAATCCTTAAAATATTCATTTTCGTCCCTGTTCCTTTTACATACATGGAAATAAATTTTTCACATTTTAACTCGTGCAGTGAAACACACATTTACACACACTAGTAAACACACACACACACTAGGGGGCAGCACCGAGCACACATGTCCGGTGCAGTGTACAGCCTCTAGCCACTTTGCCCAAAGAGCGGTTGGGTGCTTTGGGTTCTTCACTCAAGGGCACTTCGGTCGTGACCTCTCGACTCTCGGTACTGATGGTTTATCAGGTCACTGTCGCTCTTGCTTTAATGCACTCGGAATATTGCGATATTCCAATTTTGCCAAAGATGCATGAAATGAAAGTGTGTGTCGAGTGTAAACATCAACGTGAGCTTAAGTGTTTAGTCGCTTTAAACTCCTTTCTATTGTAAACCAACGAAGGCGTGTTCACTCCAGACAATTACTTACTTACTGAGGGTGAAAGGTGCCAAACTGTTACTCGAGAAGCTGTGTCGTTTGCCCCAGGCGGAATGTTGGAATTGTTTTCATCGAGACATAGTAGTGCTGGGGGGGGTGAGAAAGAAAGAAAGGAAGAAAAGGTTTTTGGCTGCTTCGGTGCAAGTTTAAACAGGTGTCTGGTCGTTCGTGTCGGTGTGAACGGTGTGTTTGTCTTGTGTGTGGACATTAACTCCTGCAGCTCAGCTCGTATTCCTGGCACTCCTCTGCACATCGTTTTACACTCCAGCGTGCCCGAATGAAAAAAGTGCACCACTGTGGACTCGTCGGAGGGAGCGCGGGGCGGAGCCAGTAAGCTGATATTTGCATCGGCGAGGCCACAGGCTGAGTATTAGCTGGTTCGTTCAGCTAGCGTGTCGCAGCTTGTTCGTTGACCTCGGGCAGATGTTCTCGCGTGCTCTTGTAGAAAGTGTCGAACATCAGAGGCGCTTTGACAGAACCCCGAGTGCCAAACCCACAGACTGAAGGTGGATCCTGCAGCAACAGTGCGCCGCGCAGTACGGCTTCAGATCACGTCGAATTAGATTAGTCTCGATTATCATTTTATTTTTACATCTTTATTTAATTTTAATCGCAGTGCCGGTTCTGATACATGGAGAGATACTGAAACTGAAATGTCTCCTCATACAAACAACAGGTACGAGAACTTCTGTCACGGGTTTGATTTCGAATCTGACATGTTCATGTGCGAAGAATTTATATTTTATAGTAAATTAATTTTGCTATAATAGTGAGACTAGTTTGACATTCATTTAGATGTTTGAATTACACAAGTTTTAAACTGGTATTGATACTTTATTGTTGCTGTTTACAAATT
>JAOTRQ010055258.1:0-25049 GCA_028565875.1 Hoplisoma paleatum | reverse complement strand
AGGAAACCGGAGTACCCGGAGGAAACCCACGCTGACACGGGGAGAACATGCAAACTCCGCACAGAAAGTCCCCAACCTGACCCGGGGATCGAACCAGGGACTTCTTGTTGTGAGGCAACAGTGCTAACCACTCAGCCACCGTGCCGCCCATATATATATAATTATATATGGATACACACTTGTGACGTCACAAATTTATCTGACTCAAAATGAAACGTTTGAACACCCTACTGTAGATGTTCTATGGGATTATACTGTTATTATTAAGATAGATTGAGACTTGTCATTGTAAGTATGTGATTATTAGGTTTTGTGTTGACACTACAATGGTTATATAACTTTGCAGAGTTATGGATCGGAGGGGTTGAAGCTGGTGGCTCTGGAGGAAACTGTGTCTTTTGGTCAGTCAGTTCTGAAATTGACGTTTGACTCTGGTTCCTTAGAGGCTGGACTTCTAACTGCAGAGTGTCAATTAGACCATCCGTTTTTTGTAAAAAATAAAGGTAAATAAACGCTAGCAGAGGTTAGAATGTTAATATGTTGCTTGTATATGTGTGAAGTACTGCTGTGATGCATTGTCACCAGTATGTACACTCTCTGTCATAGGGTGGTCTTCTTTTTATCCGAGCCTAACAGTGGTGCAGCACGGCATCCCCTGTTACGATATGCAGGTTGGAGATTGGTGTCTACCTCCAGGACACCGTGACGCCATCAAATGTGATGACTCAACTGTTTTTGACACTTTCAGAAGGTAAAAACCTTTTAATAATGATGCCAGTGTTTGTCATTCTTAACAAAAATGTTGACGTTCTTTGAATGCTTAATCTGATTTCCCCCTGCAGTTATGACTTCACCCCTCTGGACTCGTCAGCCGTGTATGTTTTGAGCAGTATGGCACGCCAAAGAAGAGCCTCTCAGTCCAGCGGGGGGGCTGTGAGTCCTGACTTTGACAAACTTGATGCCTCTGGCTCGTTCCACTATTCCTCAAGTAGCAAATCACATCGTAGCAACTCCTCAGGGAACAGTGGCTCTACGCCCACCAAGTGCAAACGTCCAATGAATGCCTTTATGCTCTTTGCAAAGAAGTATCGAGTGGAGTTTACACAGATGTATCCTGGAAAGGACAACAGGTGTGTAAACCGTGCATACGCTTTAACAATACCGTTAAGCAGCGTTTTAATTCAACATTTTCAAGTCAACATAGTCTTTTAAGTTTTGAGCAGTAGATGCTAGTGGGGGTTACCAACTAATGTGAAGGGCTACCAGTTTGATACACACTTGTGACGTCACAAATTGATAACCTTTAATTACATGTTACTATTAATAATTATATATTGTAACGTCTGTGGGTCGCGCGGAAAGAATAAGACAGATGTAAACCAAAGTTGTGTTTTATTAACACCTTCGGATAACTCGCGGTTACATTTCTGCCATCATTTTCCTCGTAGCATCACCCGGAACATCGGAGCACACACACATACACACACACACACACACACACACCGATTCACTCTCAACAACGTTCTCGCTCCCTACACACCTGCACTAGGCTTCTCCATTCCCTCTTAGCACACACACACACACACGAAGCACCCATAACATTAAACTCATAACCCATAACATTAAGCGATCGTTACTATATTACAAATATTGTCATTTTCTAATTTACACTAATGCAAGTGTGATTTTAAAATGAATAGCGACAAAAAAAGTAAGTGTCACTATAATGAGCTACTTTTAGAACAGGCCCGCGGGCGACTCATGACGTCCTCGCGGGAGACCTGGTGCCCGCGGGCACCACGTTGGTGACCCCTGCTATATACTGATACTGGTAAAACATGGAATTAAATGGATATTTGTTTGAGTATTTCTGTCCGATATCTGCCAAAACTGATACTGAGTATAGGATTGGTGCCAGATCTAATAAATATAGGGGTTTTTTCATCACATTGTATCCTAGTGATTACTAGCCTTTTATACTTTCACCATAAATAGCTGCGTCACACAAAGCTCACCCCAAACCAGACATAATTAAGTCATTAGGAAGCATGTGGTAACCCCTGATTTATAGCCGGCAACAGACTTAACAGACTTTAAAATGAACGAATTAAGAATTGGACTGATTCCCATGACTGGCTCTACCATTATTGATCTTTTTGGCTTCTCACCTGAGGGTCCATTCGGGTCCGTCTTTGGCAGGTGGCGAGCTTTGAGAACCACTACCGTCAGGGTGCTGGTGGTGGACTGGTAACACAAAGACAAGAGCAGCTCTCCTCTGCCTGCAGTTGTCTGTACAAAGAATAGAATAAGAACGTGTAACATTTTCATACACATTGTGACACATTATATCATATTAAGAAGCATAAAGATGCTGTTTTACTATCTGTAAGTTCTGTAAGTTGTACAATGAAAATTTTGAGTCATTCACACGTCTCAGTCATTCTCACGACGTCTGGTCTGTTTCACCAAGAGTTAATTCAATAACACATTACCATGGAAACCAGCACCCAGTTATATTGCCTCAACGAATGTGTGATTACTTCTCTTTGTCTTCTATAGCTTCGATTTTCATCCGAGCACGTCTTCTCTTAGCACAACAAAATCGAGGCGCAGCTTGTGTCCGAGTGCTACAACAGTTTGATGCCTTTTAGTTGCAGTGTGACGTAGAGCGACACTGTGTACCCAACTGACCATCAAATCAGCACGATGCCAATCAATAGCCAAGTAGGCAGTATGACAGTCCATGAGTCAGCTACCATAAATCTCAAGAAATGAATCTTTGCCTCCACTGTGGTCATTACTAGTTTTGCCACTCTGTATCCTTAACTATTTAGATTTTGAAGAATTACCTGATGCTAATATCCGAAGTGGATTAGTGGTGGCCATAGTGGTGACCCGGGCTGTCTCTAGAGGAGCTGGGAAAAGGAACTGCCCAACCAAATCTTTTATAAACTGCCTTGTATATGCAGCAATTACAGATATGCACTAACACAGCAAATTATTACTAGTCGTACTCTTGTTTGTTGTGCCCTTATATGATATATGTCCACGAAAATGCCCAATAAAAAACATTAAATTGTAATTCTAATGGTATTCAAATATTTCAAACGGCTAGCTTCCCAACTTTGCACTGACTGACAGTGTAAAAACAAAGATTGTTGTGCCTCAAACTCGATATCCCACCCTAAATGAACAACAGACCAATGAAGCGTCTGCCAGAGCCGAGACTTGATCCGATGTTTTCAAGATCCCAGCTCTGGTGTGCTAGCGTGTTATATTGCTACACCAACTGAGTGACTTTTTGTAATTTTCAAATTGTTATAGTTTGTTTGCATTAGTCTCGTATTTCTGTTTATTAATGTATATCCATAGATTGTATCTAATCTAAAAGAGGTCTTTAAATACCAGCAGTGCACTCAAATGGCCTTGCTTTTATGTAAGCGTGAGTAGCTATAGCATTGATTCCCAGTAAAAAACAGACCTTGCATGATCCTAACCAGGATAAAGCGGCTGATGAAAATAATTAAAAAAGAATCTAATAGGCCCGACTGGTTCTGACATCGATCTGATTAAATATTTAGCACTCGTGGTTCTCTGGAAGTTTTTTAATTGACCCACACACACATTGAGAATCAAGTTTCCATGAATTCTTGGCCGTGTCTTATTACCGAGTGATTCTAATACTTTGTTACTCACGAAGGACACCAGACAGCTAACAGACTATTATTTGGGGAACAGCCGTCGCCTGGGGTTGTGTTTAATTCCCAGAGCCAACAGATCCTGACTGAAGTGCCACCTAACTTTTGACTGAACCACAGGGAAGGTGGCTAGGGCTGCCCTTCGCTCCGAGCATGTGTGCTCATTGCTGCCCCCTAATGTGTGCTCACAAACCTCCCCACCAAGAGTGAAAAAATTACCCTCTCCATGCACAAAACAGACCTCAGAGTGTATAAATGTGAGATGTGGACATTTCACAGGTCAGTAGGAATGTTTGTCCAGCAAATGATCCTCCACCTCCATATCGATGCCTTCCGACCAATAATTTCACTTATTTACTATTTATTACTGACAGAAAGTCTGTCTTGTGTGTTACTATTTATTTGTACTTTGTAAATACTTTAAATCCTTGTTTTTATAGTTTCTTAAATGTATTGTTTCTACCACTTTAAAATATTGGTAAGTAATGAAAGGTAATTATATCTCACCCTCACGTTCCTTTTGATGATGTCACGGCTCATGATGACCCGCCCCTCAGCCAGGTCCACATCAGCCAATGGGACCAGAGTTTCGCCAATGATCTCGTCGCGGGAAAACCGATCAAAACTGAGAACCATAAAGTGTAAAGACAGTTGGGAGATGCGAGAGTACGGGATGCCATAGAAGCTGAAGGTCTCATCAAAGGTTGGGTCCAGAGTCTTCCTCAGAACCCTGGTCTTGACCTTGTGCTTTTTCTCTGGAAGTAGCGTAAGCTTGATGTACGGGTCAGAGGTCAGAGACTGCTCATCAGTGGCAGACAGGCCATTCGCCTCCTTAATATTTACAATGAAAGCCTTTTTTTCAAAGTTATACTCAAGCGAGAAGGAAAGCGTCCCCACACCGTTTTCCTTTTCTGAGACCTTCTCCAGAGCTGGTGTTGGCGTCTGGCTTGAGACGTTGCTCTCTGGAGATTCATCTTCTTGCAGTCCAGTGCTTGGATGTGGGGATGGAATATCCTGATCTGGGGAGCTTCTGACCATGGCTTGAAGAATGGGCGGGGCAAATGTGAAGTTCCCGTTTAAGTCTCGTTTCTCCAAATCGAGGTGAAGAACCGGATGCCCACAACTCGTTTTCTGTCCTGGGTCGGATATCTTATCTCCGGCAATTTTTTCCTTATTGGTCAGACTTTCTGGGTATATGTCCACACCCTTGAGCATGTGGACGAATTTGTACGGTGGAGTCTTGGCGCTGCTTTTGTTGGTCTTGCGCTGGCAGCAAATCCAGGCAAAGGCAGAAACGCTGAAGACCAAACCAAAGATGCTTAACACAGTCACACTTAAGGGAACCTCCACTGGAAAAGACAAGACAACACATACTTGTTTATGTCAACACAGTGTTCTGTCCTGCTGTTATGATTTGCATGGTGACTAAGTCACCTCACAGCAAGAAGGGTCTGGGTTTGATCCCCAAACGTGTGTGTGTGTATGTGTGTGTGGCTGGGACCAGGTCATTTCTTTGTAGAGTTTGCATATTCTCCCTGTGTCTACGTGACTTTCCTCTGGGTAGTCCGGTTTCCTCACACAGTCCAATAGCATAGAGCCAAGATAACCGGTGACACAAAATTGTACTATAGTAACCTATGCAGTAGGATGCATGTACAAGTACACTGACCCAAGCTCAGGTAAATACGAAGGACTGTGTCAGAAAGGGACATCCAGCATGAAAAACATAATTCATAAAATAATTAATACTGTGTGTATTTCATCATAGCTGGAACAAATACGGATTTTGTGACTCACTTGTTTCAGCACAGAAGCTCATACTAGAAAAAAACATGCTTAGAATAACTGTACCTCATAAAACCTCTCGGGAGATTCAGGGACATCTAACAAAGGTCCTAATTATAAATGACGATGTTTGACAAAAATACACATAAAAGACATCAAACAGCACACAATAGAGATACACACTATGAATAAACATTGATCCCTAACACTTTTACTTTTACTCATTTACACCAATCTGCATTATAGAGCCACTGGTGTGACATTTACAAGCACAGCAAGGATTCTGGGTTCGATCCCTAGGATCCCTAGGAACTGTTCCACCCCTGATTCCGACCTATATAAAACAGGCGAGTATCTCTCGCTTGCCACAGTCTTACTCTGGGTTTTTCTCCAACAATCCAGAAACATGCAAGTGAGCCTAATTGGAGACACTCAATTTCCAAAGACGCAAAACCGTTTCCATCATGATGTAAAACAAACTCAATTAGACATGTTTTGGAAGGTGGGAGAACAGCAGCATATCTGGAAAGATCCCATTGATACACGTTATGTAATGGTGGTGCCAGGCTACCCATTCTACCAGCTGCGCCACATGTAGGCCACACCCTAACACGGTCATGTTCTTGTTCTACTGCCTTACTGAAATGTTCATTTTATAACTCTTATAATAACTTATATAGGTTCTGTAAAGCCACGTTTTTACATTAGTTGATTATTATAAGCAGTGTGCCGCCGGTTATGCTATCTTTCTATCTACACCGATACAAGTGACGTGAACATTTTTCATCCTGGCATAAATATGATTTGAACTTTCCGTTATAGGTTCTGTATGCAAATAAACATCCAGTGTGAGATGGAACCATTTACTTATTGCTAAGTTGTGTTCTTTTCTACGGAGGAAAACAATATTCAGACACAGAACGACACATGATTACATTAAATGATGATGTTAGGTTAGGTTTAGAAATAGACCCTGCTAGTAAAGTCTGTACATTTCCTTATATGTAAAGGGTGTCCTAGTAAAATATTGCCGCCCTTATGTGGCCGGGGTCTTGTTTTATTATTTATTTGTGAATCGGTTCTTCGTATAACTCTATGTTATTGTTTTTCTGATATATTGTGTGGAATTAAGCAAAGAAACCAAGTGTGGGTTGGAACCATTGACTTATTCATAGCTGAGTGTGAAGACTATTCTAAACATTGCATTGCACATCAATGCAAAGTTGTATTTTTTTGTTGAAGAAACTATATTTGAACGTATTATTACATTAATTTAATTAAAGAGTAATGGCAGCATGGTGTTGGTGATGTTTTCTTGCTTTCTAGTGATGAGTGGAAATTTCCTATTGCTTGAAGGGTGTGTATCCACACCCCCACCCCAAACACCCCCACCCCACAAACACCCCCACCCCACCCCACGCGAACTACACGCCACACTGTGACACAATAGGATGGGTATGACTCAGAAAACTTGGTGCCAACGAGAACCCAAATTCATCATGTAGACGACAACGCTATTAGGTGCGCGCTCCCGCGAATGACGTCAGAAGCCGCTTGTAGTCGAGGCGCGATCACGAGCTCATTAAACGGGATTAATCTGTACCCTGGTCCGGGTTAATCCCGGAATTATAAACGACATCCTAATAAACCGATATGCGCGCATAAATACGTGTTTCAAACGTTAAACGCGGCACGTCTCTTGTTCTTTGCGTTACTCACCGACTTGTCCCTGTTCCGCGTTCACGGGAGCCATCGTGCACGCGCGCCCTGTTTACCAGATAGATCACCTCCGGGACTTCAAATACTAAATGTTATTCTTATCTTATTATGTTTATCTTATTCCAAAAATAACAACGATACTGTGATATTGACTGTAGGTCCTTTACAAATGCTCCCTGTAGTGATGCTTTCCTTAAATGATGCTCTCTCTCTCTCTCTCTCTCTCTCTCTCTCTCTCTCTCTCTCTCTCTCTCACTAAAATGATGCTCTCTCTCTCTCTCACACACACACACTGAAATGATGCTCTCTCTCTCCTCACTGAAATGATGCTCTCTCTCTCGTCACTGAAATGATGCTCTCTCTCTCGTCACTGAAATGATGCTCTCTCTCACACACACACACACACTGAAATGATGCTCTCTCTCCTCACTGAAATGATGCTCTCTCTCTCATACACACACTGAAATGATGCTCTCTCTCTCCTCACTGAAATGATGCTCTCTCTCTCTCCTCACTGAAATGATGCTCTCTCTCTCTCTCTCACACACACACACACTGAAATGATGCTCTCTCTCTCTCTCCTCACTGAAATGATGCTCTCTCTCTCCTCACTGAAATGATGCTCGCTCTCTCTCCTCACTGAAATGATGCTCTCTCTCTCTCCTCACTGAAATGATGCTCTCTCTCTCTCCTCACTGAAATGATGCTCTCTCTCTCCTCACTGAAACGATGCTCTCTCTCTCCTCACTGAAATGATGCTCTCTCTCTCTCTCCTCACTGAAATGATGCTCTCTCTCTCTCTTTCTCCTTACTAAAATGATGCTCTCTCTCTCCTCACTGAAATGATGCTCTCTCTCTCTCTCCTCACTGAAATGATGCTCTCTCTCTCTCTCCTCACTAAAATGATGCGCTCTCTCTCTTTTCCCTGAAATGAGGCTCTGTATCCCTCCTCACTGAAATTATGCTCTCTAACTCCCTCTCTCTTGGTCCCAGCTGAATTGGGCGCTGACGCAATGCTGACGAATGTTCATTCTAAAACCCTGATGCTGCATCATAAAGGCAATCAGAATCAACAAGTCAATCAGAATGCTTGCCTTTTGAAAGAACATTACAAAGCGCATGAATTAAGTCTTTAATGATTCACATCCAATTATAACAAGTGTATCAGTTATATACCAGAAATTTAGTTGTTTTACTTTCCTACTGCACAAAGTAATAACTCATACAACCCCAAATTGGAATATTTGGGACAGTGTAGAATTTGTACAAGTAATACAATTATCAATCAACAATCAATTAATAATCACATATTTACTCATATATACATTTATATTTGTTGAATGAACTTTATTTTCTGCATCGCAAAAGGCTGAGAAGATGTACACCATGGGTTACTAAATGTGGTTCTTACACAGCATCATAAGTGCCAACAATAACGTTCTCTCGTCTTGGCCCTTCCAGCAGACTTAAATTCCAGGTGTTTCCCCTCTGTGGTAGCAGAACTGAATTTGTTCCCATTAGTGAATTATTTATATTATTTAATATTGATATTGCTAATAACCTCTACATTGTAGTGCCAGTTCTAAACTTGGGTGGGTCATCCACATGGGTGTCGATACTGAGTGTAAATTAACAAAATGATTGAAATTTGAGGCCAAGGCATAAAGTACTAATGCCAATGGTTCCATAATGGGTGATAGATAGAATTATGCGTACTTAACTAACTCTCTTCACATGTTTATGTACCAAATATGCATCAAGTATCTTGGCATCAAATTTTTTTCTAAGTGATCGTTTGATCTCAAAATCAACATTAGTGTGGCTTCATTTATTTACAATGTTTATTCACATGCAGCATGCTCAGCTTGCCCTGCAGTAATGAAGAACCCAATGGACTCAGGTCATTGCTTGTTTTGCTTGCCCTGGACTGGAAGGAAATCGATTGCTGTGAGATACTGTAAATCAAAGTCTTGTCAGAGTGGAACGTTAGAATAGTCATACCAATATATTACATTTTATATTAGAGACAAGTCTGTAAGTAAAAGGCTAATCAAGTCAAATTCTATTTTATTTGTCATTACACATATGCAGATGTTCAGTACAATAAAATGTTTCACTTCGCGTATCCCAACTTGTCTGGAAGTTTGGGGTCAGAGCGCAGGGTCAGCCAATGTACGGCACCCCTGGAGAAGTGTAGCAGAGCCTGGATTTCATATCATAACTTGTTAATAACCATGTTAATTACCTGTTAATTACATTATCGTTAACAAACTGTCAATGCAACATGTAACAAAAACCTGAACATCTAATTCCTACACTATGGGACTTTAGCTAATCTTTAGATTTTCTTCGATTTCTGTTGGATTTGTGCCTATTGCAGGACAAGAACGCTTGAGACGAAAAAGATTTGTAATTGATTCAATATAACAGATTCTGGTGTGGGTAACATTATACTAAAAAGATGTTATATAGCTGTATGCTAATTAGCTTGGCTTGAAGATGTCATGTAAAAACTCATCTGGTTCTCTCTCTACCATGATTGTAGGTTTAATGGCTGCCTTATGTCACCCAAGTGAGTGATAAGACAAAAGGCAACGAACTTATAAAGGATGGACAGCGATCGTGACCAGAATAACGACCTCTATAAGTGATCGTTACAATTACAACCTCATTTTCGTCCACACCCAAAAATCCATCCAGCAATTTCCATCGTCACGATCTACCGCCACCTGCCGGCACTGGTAATAAATGCAGCCAGTAATGTATTTTATAACACAAATTTTTCAAACATTTAACAAAATGCTTCAAGTATATTAACTGCATTATATATCGTTTATATCGAGTCCTGTAGTGTTATAAGACTTTTGTATTCTGCGTTGACTGTAATATAATCGACTCGTCGTCTACGTCACGAGGAAACGTCTTTTACGGTCTTTCCAAAATGGCGACCACCATAGAGAGTAGCAGTGCCGGAGCGGCTAATAAGAAAAAACATCTAGGGATTCCTGAAGCGATTTTTGTGGTGAGTGGATGTAAACGTGTGAAGCTAAATCCTGTCTGAAATGCTTAATTTACGTGTAGAAGTGTCCAATAGGCTAAGAAAAGACTTCTGGGCGAATGTAGCTCAGTCTTGCCCTTTTATGGCTGTTTCTGAATTCCAATTCAAATACTAGCAAGCTACTTAGTCTGCTTGAATATTACAGCAGTAATGCTGTCGGTGACTGATCTCGGACACTATGTAGTGCGTGAGGTGTGGTTTAGGACGCGACCCGGGTTTTACGTTAGCTTACAGGCTAAAGCACGCCTTCAACTGGCATCATTATTCTTTTGATAACACTTGCTGTTGCATTTGGACGTATTTTAGTTTCTTTTTGTGGCTTAACAACTTAATTGCACAGTTTTTAACTGTATATGTGTCAATAAAATATTTTTTATTTGTCATTATTTTGAGGTTCTGCCCATTTATTCAATGCCAAAGTCATGGTAATGATTATTATTATTATAGATATAACGCATTTGTTTGTCAAAGTATGTATTTAAATACCTGTACAGAACAAATAAATAAAACGCATCATTTTGGTAACACAATGGAATTATTTTTAAACATTAAGCCGATCCGTGCAGTGTAACATTTACGCACACTAGGTGGCAGCAGTGGACACACATGCACTTTGTGGTAGACAGCCCTAGCCACAGTGCCTGGGGAGAATTTAAGGGTTTCTGTTTTGCTCGAATGCACTACAGCCATGACCTGTCAACTCTCGAGATCGAACCGGAAACCTAGAGAGCCATGAGAAACCTCAAAACGTCAAGAACTCCAAGGTTGGGTTCTTACTGTGACTATTATTAGGGATTTCACTCTACTCTTTATTTATTTATAATGCTGATTTTAAAACGTGAGTACTCTTGTTCTCCATGTTTTAGGAGGATGTTGATTCCTTTATGAAGCAGCCCGGCAATGACACAGCAGATGCGGTCCTGAGGAAGCTTGATGAACAATACCAGAAGTATAAATACATGGAAGTCAACCTGGCTCAGAAAAAGATGAGGTTTGGAAAATTGTCCATTTCATTAATCATGTTTTGCTCATTATCTACCAGTCTACATCAACCCCACAGAGCATGCAGCTTTACACTGGCAATGGAACCATGTTTTACTTCCTAAGATCAAGCACAACCAACTGTGCCTGCATAGAACATTGGATCCCAATAGAACTCACTACACTCATCTTCCTGACATTCAAACTCGATTGGTTATGATCTGAAGCGTGAATTCACGTGTTCAATGTTCCAGTCTACCAGTGTTTAATTTTGCTCTTTATATTTTTGTTTTACTGTATTCTTGAACTCTAGCTCGCATCTATTAAAGACCAGTACTACACAATGGTTGTTGTTATGGACAATTTTTTCTGAAATTTTATACCGTTTAGGTTGAAAAATCAGATTCCACAAATCAAGCAGACGTTAGAAATCTTACGGCACATGCAAAAGAAAAAGGTTAGTCAGATTTTTATCCATTTTCTGTTCTTTTAATTATGTTTTTGATTTAACCGATTGTGTATTTTTATACCTGTACAGGACACTACAGATCCAATGGATACACATTTCCTATTGGCTGATAATGTGTACTGTAAGGCCACAGTCCCGCCCACAGATAAAGTGTGTTTGTGGCTTGGGGTAAGAATATGTACTATTTGTTTGTTTTTTTGCCCCCAAACCAAACCCCCAACGCCGCACCCACTAAAACACACACACACACACACACACACACACTAATAAAGCATTTATAACACTACATTGTCAAGCTCATGTTATGAAAGAAAATAAATTACAAAAGATTTCTTTTTATATGAATCTGTTCTCTGGTGAATATTTCTTAAGGTAACTGTTGCCTGTGTCCTTCTAATGCAGGCGAACGTGATGTTGGAGTATGACATTGATGAAGCCCAGACACTCCTTGAGAAGAACCACGCCACAGCCTCACGAAACCTGGACTCTCTAGAAGAGGATCTGGATTTCCTCCGAGACCAGTTTACAACCACTGAAGTCAGTATCCTTTTACCTAAGGCCTGTGTGCGCCGAGGACGAGTGACCGAGGACCGCAGCAGTATATTGGGGTGTATTAATAGTACATATCAATGTTGGGAATTGTAATTCATTTTTAAAGGGTATCTCTAAGGGTGCTTGGTTAGCACTGTAGAACATTCTAGCTTATTACTGCTGAAGTTCTTTTATTTTTAATCTTGGCTCTGCTATGACAGATGTCTACACTGATACCATTGTTTGTTTATTCTTATTCATTTATTAGCGTCATGTTTTACACTTCTAAGTAACACCCTTGATACGTGTTTTTTGGATTGTGGGGGGAACCGGAGTACTCAGAGGAAATCCACTCGGATGTTGGGAGAACATGCAAACTCCCCTCAGAGAGCCTCGGGTCTACCCAGGAATGCAATTTGGAACTTCTTACTAAGAGGTTTAAGAATCTTGTTCAAGAACTCAACAGTAGCTGCCTTAACACTTTCCTCAGATATGGCACGAGTCTATAACTGGGATGTCAAAAAGAGGAGCAAAGACAACCTCCTCAAATCATCTGAGAGGTCTTAAGATTGGGGAATTTTGTACCCTGTTCTTTGATCCCCCTCCAGCTTCCTCCCTGTTAGTAAATTACCTCTGTGTCAAGCTTCCTTGCACCTGCTGTCTGTTGATTTTGTTACTTTTTAAAGTATTTTTTCAAGTAAAAAGGAAATGGAAATGAAGCCGAAGTCATAATCATCTTTTAGCATAAGGTTCTTCCGTTTACATTTAACAGACTTGCAGCATAGTGCAAGCAGCCCAGTCGTTAATGGTTGTATGTGCTCGAATTCAGAAATTCCTGGATGCTTTAGGATAGGTCATGCACGAAATCTTGGGGTGCTTGTTATTAAAGGGGAACCAATGTGTGTTTAATAAACCCTCTGCAGGAGGGAAACTGATCACTGCTCAACTTTTCAGTCTGTACTGATTCCTTTACCTGATTGACTTCTCCTTTTCTCTGTTTAATCACGTACTGAATAAGTACCGTGCTTTTGTCTCCTTTTTGTTTTAAGCTCTGTTTCATTTGTATTTATTTGTAACATTGTATGACTGAAGAATGAGTAACAATAATGAAGCTGGTGATAAATGATGGTATCTGTGCTTAATGGGTTCGTATTTTTAAAGGTCTCTAAGTGTTTTAGGCTGTTATTAAAATGAGTAGAAGACGATCCACATTATTAATGGAATATATTTTACACCTGAGGCACATCACTACCTTTTTATTCAGGCTTGGGTCTGATTCTTGATGGTCGAAGAAAATGATCACGTACACTCTCTTATCACGTTATTATGACCACTTTTGAATTTTGATAGGTGTTGTCAAGATGTACGGCAGTCAGCATGGCTCCAGATTCTTGCGACAACTTACCATGAATCATACTGCCACGCATGACATCTACTTTAAATAACTGTCATTACAATCTGACTTTACAGACTTTTTAAATTGTTGCAGATGTTAAAAGATTGACAAAAAAGGACCAGATGGCTGCACAAACTGCGCCACCTTGTGATTTGTTTTCATTATGAATCAAATAATCATCTTGCAAGATTGTACAGAGCACATTCAGTAATTTGAGAAAACACACGCAAAAAGGTTCTCGTCCCTCACATGGTGTGACATACACTTCGATTTAGATGAGTTCAGCCTACACATTTTGAGTAGCTCCATTTAGCAGATCCATGTCTTTATGATTGCTGTGAGAACATCTCAACTCCTCACCAGCGTGGCATCCAGGATAAAGAACATAGATTGCTTTAACAGGGAATCAAAACCAGAACCCCTTTTTACATAAAAAAGAATGTTTTTAAAAAGGAAATCAAAATAATAACTGCATTACAGATGTTTCATTTATAATACAGAAATAGTATTTATTCAAATGAGAGCTTTGCTTAACTTGCAAGGGGAACTAGTTCACCACCACAGAGACCATTGTTTTCGATAATGTAAAACTTTGTATGGCCACACAAGATCATAAATTAAGTGTGTACTGTAAGCAATCAAATAGAATGTTCAATTGTCACAGGAAACATCTGAATAGCTTCATCTTTGATGTCAGTTTAATTACATTTGTGAGTAATTAACTAACATTAGTGGGTCGTTCATATTGTGGTTCAGAGAAGCACAGAGATCAGGAGTCTCTAACATCAGAGCAGATTTGTCAATGTTAAAATATTTACTGCGTATTCATTCCAATACGAGAAAGAATGATGTCTATTGGGGCCGCAATCTGAATTTTGTAAGTTAAACTATGAACTTGCAACTAAAAGACCTTGTGTAATAATTTTATCGATTTCATATCCAGACAACGAAATGATTACTCAATCATGTATTGATTTGGCATTGAAATGATTTTTACCCTTTTCAGCCAGTTCACTCAAGTTTTAAATCAAAGAAAAGTCAAAGTCGTTAGCAGGTCTATTAGCAGAGGGATGTTTTTAAGAGTTGAAAACTGCAGTATCACTCTTCGTGAAACCATATGATTGTCACGATTCCTGAAAAATAATGTCTGTGTGCTTGTCTCCACGTTTCGTTTGCGCACTTGCGTGTGTGTATATGTGTGTGTGTATATATATATTATATGTATTTCATTTTATTCCTCACATGATTCTATTCTCCAGTCAGTTTAGTAACTGCACTCATATAAAAGTTTTGAGTAAAAGGATTTCCGCTGCTGTAATTATTGTCTGTGGCAATCACTCACTTACATGCCACAGATATGGTGGATACAGATAAGGTTATAATCACTCTCTCTCATTCTCTCGCTCTCTCAAAGTAACCCTGTAATTTGCTGAGTTCCTCTTTCCAGAGGAGTGAATGTGTGTTTTGAAAAAAGGCCAAATTGTTCCAGTTGCTGAGCTGTTTTTTTTATTAGTCAGAACTTTTGGGTGGTTTATTTACAGAATTTGGTGTTTACAAAATTGATGTGCTTGAGGCAGATGCGCCATTGTCTAAATCACATTTAAGTAATGGTATCTAAATGAACCTTTACGTTGTAGTTTTGATTATCTGTTAACTGGTGAGACGTGCTTTATATAATACATTAACATTTGATGTGTAAAGATTTCATGTCTTTTGTCTGTTATTAGTGTGAAATTTAACACTTTAAAAGTGCCTAACTGCATTTTGGGGTGACACGGTGGCTTAGTGGTTATCACTCATAGCAAGAAGTCCGGAGTTATTGTGAGGAGTTTGCATGTTCTCCTTGTGTCTGTTACTCTGAGTGCTTCAGTTGCCTTCGACAATCCAAAAACATGCAAGTGAGGCAAATTACTTGTGTGATGTCATTCATTTTACCGAAATTGTAAAACATGACATTAAAAGCCAAATTAAAAAAAACTGCATTTCAAAACCTTGTAAGTCAAGTCATAAGTGATCTTTAAGATTAGCTTATTTTACACAGTTAAACATGAGAAAACTAATTTAGCAATACGCATTTTGTTTCTTTTTTCATTCAATAATTGAGTACAATAATTGAAGTTATGCAAAATTGTTTTGATTTTCATAACATTCATAGATGCACCATGTACAATGAACTTTCATAGCAGAGCTGAACATTTACAGTAAACAATAAGTGGCCAAATTACTATGAACGTGTATAGTAGAACTGTAAATGTTCACGGTTATGTTGCAAAAAAAATGCCGTTTTACTGTAAACGTTCTGGGTTCTATTGTAAAGGTTCTCTGATTTACTTTAAAAGTTTCCAATTTGGTGATAAAATATCGCAGTTCTGCTATGAAAGTTCCGTTCTACTGTGAAAAATTGAACGTTCACAGTTCTCCTGGGCGTAACACTTCATTTTCTCAATCTTAAAAGCCCAACCTAATTATGTAACAGTGTGAGAACATGTAAAAAATATTGTTTTACATATAACCGTAATCTAATAATAGTTATTAGATATATTATGATTATTTCTTTCTTTGTGATGCACTGGGTTCGAGGCCACTGGGTTTGCTCCAAGGGGAAGATATACTAGTTTTGGGTTTCTGGGCCCCAGACTTTGCTCTCCCCAACACCAAGAGCCTTCTCGCGATGGACCGTTTTGGGTTCTGGAACCTTAGGGTTAAAGATCACTGCCGGCCAATATTTAAGTCTTAAGATTTATTAAGTCAGTATTAAAAAACATAACATGGTGTTGGGGAGAGCAAGGTGGCCAAATGAGTTTTACTATGAATTTGTTTTATAGTATTTACAGTTTTAATATAAGATTTCATGGTCATTTAAGCACTTCATGGTTCCACTGTAGGAGCAAACAGGTACTGTAAAGGTTCACAGTACTAATATGAAAGTGAAAAATAAGTGGTAAAAATATATTTTCATAGACTAAATGCTGCTACTTTGGTTGTGTATGATGCTAACTGCTATATCGAAAAGTCTTGACTTCCATTGACTAGTCAGGTAGCAGGACGGAGGTTCAGTCCCAAACATTCTCACAGGAGGCGCCCTACTTTCATACACTATTCGCTATTCGTTTCCCAGTTAAAGTTGCTCTGTCGGTGGTTTAGTATTTTCCCGACGACTATGCAGAAGGAACGCTTGTTAAAAGTCTTAGTCGTGGGGGATTTGGGGGTCGGAAAGACGGCGATAATTCGGCGGTATGTGCAGCAGGTTTTCTCCCGGCATTACCGCGCTACTATCGGAGTGGACTTCGCTCTCAAAGTTGTGCCCTGGGACCCGCTCACTGTCCTCCGGCTTCAGCTGTGGGACATCGCCGGTAAGCTTCACATCCACATCCATGATCAACATCTGCTCTATTCCAACGAATTTACTAGAACTTTGTGACGTCATTTTGAAGTGAAGAGAGCTGCAAGTGCTTATTACATACAAATAGTACAGAAGTCTGATGTTACTTATACATATTTCTGGTGTTATTTTATTGTACCTGTACTATATGAGCTTTATCTAAATTTATACACATAACCTGGTACATTAGGTATTAATATTATTTATTTTAGGTCAATCAACACAGTACCTCACTACTAGGACAGTCAAAACAAGTACATTTACGTCTTATAATATTATTTAGTGGTGAAATGTACATTTATATTATTATTTATTATATATATTTATTATCAGAGCATAATTCTACGAGTGTTGCCCGGGAGTCCAATAGTAATGATCTTGCTGACTGCATGTTTTTGGACTGTGGGAGGAAACCAACACACCTAGGGTTTCTGTGCTGGGTGTTTTGAGTATTCCCTGAAAGCGCTGGTTTCCTCCCACAGTCCAAAAACATGCTGGCAGGTTAACTACAGATACTTAATATTGAAATTGAATTATAGGTACCTATAGCCACTTTGTGTGTGTAGTGTGCATGTGTTTACTCCTGGTGCTCCGGTTTCCCACGGCCCAAAAACTAGTGTGTTAAATGACTTTACATGAATATGACAGATATTGAAAGCTCATTAAATAAAGAAGCCACTGTGATGTATAAATCAGTGCCGGTCCCAAACCTGGATAAATAATATATAAATAAGGAGAACTATAATGCCCCAGAGTACTAACAAGAGTAAGCGTCTGAAATGTTTTGGTTCTTTAATTATTTTCGTTAAATTTCCTTCCTGCATCCAGAAAGATTGTTGACATTTTAATACACAAAAAAAGTCATTATTTCCCGCTGCTGAGAAACATTCCTGTGAGTGTGAGGAGGTATTTGTGTTTTTTAGCTGGTTTCTGCATTAGTTATCGTCATGTGAGAGGAAGGTCTGTAAACACACACACACACGTAAACACAATCATCTTATTCATGTATTCATTTACATTGACTGCTTAATTCTAGTCAGGTCCCAGAATGCCAGAAGCATGACAGAAAGCTCCAAATAATACAATTGTACCAATGTAATGTAGAATTTAGTCACACCTAAGGGAATTTTAATAAACCCAAATCATGTTCTGCATGTTATTTGAAGGTAAGATAGTTTTTGAGAAAGCTCATAGGATCAGAGCTGTACCAATGAGCAAAACCAAAGTCTTTAAGAGGACACAAATAAATAATTTATTTGTCAAAAAACTATTTTGGCTGATCAAGTTTGGGGTTGCCACAGTGGTTCAGGGTTTGCATATTAATAAAATTGGCTTGATGTTAAGCTATTTAAAAATCTTTACTGATACAACCTTCCCTATTTATCCGACCTGGGGTTGCCATTACTGTGCCCTGGTTTGTTTCTGTACTGCACTGCAGCAGTTTTGTTAACAAAGTGATCAAGATTGTCTCTTTTAGGCTCTGAGCATGCCCCCTTAACTTTTTTGGTGCTTACACAGTACACTATTACAAAATTATAAATTACTTTAAAATAAAAAAGTGCCATCCATTAATAAGGAAATCATTAAAAAAAAACTTAATTTAACTGAAAACAAATAGAAACAAAAGATTTGCAGTGTTTTCATTGACCGATGTAATATAAAATTAATTTACCAATAACAAATGTGATTAAATATAAATACATTTGGAATTTAACATGTGCATTTACTTTACAGTCATTAGCATTCTGCCCAGCAAATTCCTATTATCCAATGTTCCATGTTTTCCAGGACAGGAGCGTTATGGAAACATGACCCGGGTGTACTATCGTGAAGCTGTAGGGGCGCTTGTTGTTTTTGACATGACCCGAGCCTCCACTTTCCAGGCTGTGATCAAATGGAAGGGAGACCTGGATGCTAAAGTAGCTCTCTGTAATGGTTGCCCACTACCAGCTGTTCTGCTAGCAAACAAATGTGACCAGCAGAAAGAGGGTCTGTGTGCCAAACTGCCCAAGCTGGAGACCTTCTCGAAAGAGCATGGCTTTGTGGGATTGTATATGACATCAGCGAAGGTAAGGCACACGCTGTAGGGAGGTAGTTTTGTCTCCGGTATTAGATGAGGTGGTATGTGAATCAGCATTGCGTACAGAGAGATATACCCTGATCAATTTCGTCTCTAGCCAAAAAAGGTTGCACTTGTGTCTTGTTTATGTGACTGCTCAGCCCAGCCGGCAGGCAGAGCTAAGACTTAATTCAATATATTTGAATTAAATTTCAGCTCTGCTACACTAGTAGTGTAAACAGAGACTACATAATACCATATTATTTTTCTAATCAATCATTGTAGGAAAAATTATTAAACACTACTATTTATTTATTTTATATTTAAGAGTTTTCTTTGCTCATCCTTTTTTTTTTTTAGGATGACACGAACATTGAAAAAGCTATCATGTGTCTGGTTGAACACATCATGACCAACAATGTGGAAAATAATCCTGTGGACCCAGACCCCAGTACGGTGATTCTCCCTGCGAGTGATTACAACCCACATGAAGAAAGTCATTCCAGCTGTTCAGCGTGTTCCAAATTACGTAAACCAGCCAAGGATACTAAATATTAAAGAATCTGACTTTTTTTTTATAATCCTGACCAGGATAAAGTGAAGATATCAGTGAATTCGTAGGATCGTTGTAAACAAAACACATTTTTTATTGTCAGGATTTTAAAACAGAACTGTGTTCTTTATAATGTGTGTAATTCATGGCTGTTGTAGCAGGTCCAGTAATACATATTTTTATATGTTTATGTATATGTTGGCTCAAAAGCAACAAACTATAATATTATTTGTGCTGAAGTGTGTGTGTATGTGCGTCTGGTTCCACCTAGTGGTAGCAGTGTGTAGGTTGCGCTCTCTCTTGTCCTCTGGATGGAGCTGTTCGATTAGCGATGCACTTTTTAAACAGTTTCTGTTGTTACATTCCTTACAGAAACTGCACATGTGAATGCACTATTGCTACTGACACACTCATGCATGTACCATCTGTGCCAATAAATGTACTTTAAATAGATGAAATTATTACAGAAAAAAAGCAAACTAGTCCTTTTTAGCTTTCATGCTCATCGGTTCACTTGTAGGTTAAGCAATTAAAGCTGTACAGTTATTTAACCTGCACTGTGAGAACACAGGATATTACTACAGAAGTAGGATGTGAGAATCAGGAAATATGTACAGAGATGTGGAAGGTGGAAGTGACTTATATGACGAACCGTAATCCTCCTCTTCTGAAATAAACAATTGTTCAAATGTTTGCATTAAAATATACTAAGAAACTGATACAGTATAAATACATTAATTATATATTTCTATTGTTGAGAGTTCTATATACTCACAGAAACTTCCTTTATCATCAAATTCCAAATAAATGTCAATGTGACAGTTTGATATAACTTCACTTATAGATAAGGTATGTTTTTATTGTTTATTGTATTGTTTGGTGGCTTTTCTTTTAGTTAAGTTTGAAAACGTTTTCCCAATGCCATTAGTCCTAGATTGTAATCTGGCAAAGGTGTAAATTGCTTTAGATTTAAAAAAAAATGTCTGTGTATTTGATAAAGATCTCATGTCTCATTTTTATGTTTTTTTATTGCAATAAAATTGTATGTACCCCTGTTTAACATACTCTGAGTTCATAAAGATTGATATGTGCTGTATAAATACTGGAGGATTTGAATGTAGCTATACAAATGTAATGACTAAATCAAATCAAAGTTTATTCGTCACATACATAGTACAACCGGCAGTGAAATGCTTTGTAACTACTCCATCCCAACACTCGAAATTACCGTTAACAAGCTAAAAAATAGATTATAAATGAACCACATGTAAACAGCAATGTAAACAGTATAGAAAGTAAAAAAATAGGAAAAGGTAAGTTGCAAATATGCAAGCCCTTCAATTCTAGCGAAAAACAGTTCGATCTCCTGGTGTCATTACTTCACTGTTGGGCCACTGAGCTGTCTGCTCTGTGTGTGTGCTGTACAATGACCCTGTGCTATGACACCAACTTCCCAAGAATTAGCTCGGATATGCTGAAACGGATTTTCAATGTTCTGTTCATGTGTATATGCACATTATAGATGACAAGCATTCTAATACTGAGCAACCTGATGAAGGGCATCTACTGCTTTTTGCCCCTCATTGGGCAAAGGTCACTTGGTGATATGGAGAAGATTATCTCAAGAGCTCATGACAAAAAGCCTGGACATTATCATACTGATGATAGTTGGGTGACTGTTTCTGTTTTGACGTAATGTTGAATTTGAACTAAGCAAACAGAACAGGTAACATAATGTGGAAGACTCTGGGTTGGTTGTAGCCATGCTTTTTATTTTCATATGGACGAAGGTAAATTGTAATTTCTTTATGACAGGTCTGTCAGAAACAGTACATAGTATTATTTTTCCTCAAGAACAACATTGCCATGCCCAGATCGTTACTCCACAAGGACCCCCACACAGCTACTTAACTGACTGCAACTGGGCAGAATAACACGGAAGTAAATCTATAATCAAACATTTACACAGCCAAATTTTAACATCCAGAGAAAATCATTTTAAATGTTCGTAGAACATTCCAACACAACTCCTAAAAGTGCAGGAAATACTTCAGTATTTTCATAACTTTCAGAAAGAGAAAAATGTCTCAGAACGTTAAGAAAATTAGACCAAATAACATTTCTACAACCAAAATTTAAGTGTAAAAGAACTTCATTTGGTTAGGAAGCTACAGATAAAAACTAATGGCTCGGTACTCAAGCCACCACTGGGCCGCCTCGACAACTGTCCCAATGCTTCAATTATAACAAAAATTTCTGATTATATTGTTTATCTGTACAGGAAATCATGTAAACATCATTGTTCATACTTCAAGTACAGCAAAATATAACAGAAACTGGGCTGGATTGTGAATGTACTTCTTTATTGTGTCATAAACGTCAGAAACAGCTTATGTGTGCTGTTATGTTCAGAGTGATGAAATCTTATATATATATAATATATATATATAAGTATATATTTAAAACATATATATTTAGCACATTTCCGTGTACGCACTAATCGTGATCCACCCAATGAGCGTTGCACTGTATCAAGATCACCTGATTGTGTGCAGCCATTTTGTCCGGCGCTACGCGTTACAAACCGGTACCGTGCCCAAACGAGACGTTATTCACTATGTAGTGCACTACATATCGTGTCTTTCGCGAATAGATCACGGCTAAACAAGGTGACAAATATAATAGCGTATACAGCGTTCAAAACTAACTAACTAACAGCCAAATCTGAAATTATCTACGAAGTTGCGAATGCTAACAAGAGTCTGTAGTGTGTAGGGAGTAAGGGAGCGAAGTGTTGTTTGAGACCCGATCCGGAAAAGCCAGCGGTTTAGTACAGGAACGCTGTTTAGTGGTCGGAGAGAGAGAGAGAGAGAGAGAGAGAGAGAGACTGAGAATCTTCTGCTGGGTTTGTGATTCGAGACGCGGAATTAAATGCAGTCTTTCTGATGGCCGTGCGACGTCTGGATTAGTGGATTAGTGGATTACATCTCCGAAATGGGATTTTAGCATTAAGAGGCCGGAAATCGTCGCTAGTCTTTAGAACAAGACATTAGTTTAGAGATCAACTTTAACAAGCTTCGGTTTCAGTTCTGGGGCTGAATGCTTGCAGTTTGGAGTCGCTGCTTTTTATATGGTTATAACTTTATTTAAAGATCTGGAGAGTTCGATCCAATCCAATCTACTCGTAATCGGACTCTCGTCTACACGAGTGCCTGTAGTTTTAAGGGCACTTTGATTAAAATTAAACCCAACAGGCTGGTGATTCCTTCCCCATATATGCATTCCTATAGTCAGGAGTCTTATGGTTGACTTGTTTTCAGTGCAAAGACTAATATATATATATATTATATTTATAAAAAATTAGATTTCACATTCTGAATTGGGTGGACTTTTGGGTGGTTTAGAGCAATGACATTGGGCAATACTATATTGTCAGATTGTACTAGGACCTGTACTGTGTTTGAATGCTGTCGTGGATATATTAGCTAACATAAGTCTGTTTATTTCTACATTTGTACTAGATAGATAGCTAGACTTGTTTTTTTTTTTAAATGATCGAACAGGATCTATTAATCCAGGGTTTACATTTGATTCTTTAAATCTGCTCTGAAGGTTCTCGACACCATTTTTCTACAGACAGGATCTGCTTCTTCTTTTTGTTTCTCTGTACATCGGTTGTTATCAGTAATCCGGGTTGTCTGGGTGGATTTTTTGGGTGGATTCTTGATTATTAGACAGGGAAGAGTAACGCGAAGGATGTCGGGACAGTCGATCACGGATCGGATCGCGGCGGCTCAGCACAGCGTGACCGGATCAGCCATCAGTAAAGCGGTGTGTAAATCCACCACACATGAAGTCAGCGGACCCAAAAAGAAACATCTGGACTGTAAGTATTCACACACCCTTTACTAACACAGATGTTGCTGCTACAAACTGCTGCCTGTCAAATCAAACCCTTTAAAATACCCGACATGGACTTTATGCTTGATGGATCAGGAGTCTGGACTCGCAGTCAAGTGACCGGCAGGATGATCATTTTAGAAATAATCTCTCTTTCCTCTGCTTTTATTTCGTTTTTTAGGACTATGGATTCGATCCTACACCCTCAGGGTGTTCCCACACCTACACCCGATTTGGCATCTTGCTTTTCCTGACTGCAACCGTGTGTATTGTGTGTTTAGTGTATTAGTTATGCATCTTCTGTACAACAAATGTGCCCTGGCCTGGCGGTTAGAGACGAATTTTGTGGTCGGAAGGTTGCCAGGTCGATTCCGAGAGTCGAAGGGTCCATGACTGTGCCCCTGAGCAAGGCACCTGACGCCCTAACTACTCCTGACTACACTCCCGGGCGTCGTGGCTAGGTCTGCCCACTGCACTGCTACCCCCTAGTGTGTGTTCACGTGTGTGTGGTTTTCTCTAAGGATTGGGTACAATGCGGAGGAAACCCACACGGACACGGAGAGAACATGCAAAATCCATACAAGGTCCCGGACCACCCCACCCGGTGATCGAACCCTAAATAATTGCCCTAAATAATTGTAAAATCATTTTACCTTTACAAATGTAAAACTGTATTTGTGATTTTATCTTCTCTATTTTATTTAAATAATAAATAGATGATACCCCATTTGTCAAATTAAAGACCAGTTTATGCCCATTTCCGTTTACACGACAGGGATCTTGATAAAGCGTCAATCTGTGTTCTAATTTTACCTTTCAGTGGCCATAATGTCTGACGTTGTGAGTGTTTAAGCTCGTAATAAACACATCTGGATCTGTGGTACCACTGCTTGAGACAGGTAGCTTTAGAGACTGTGATGACATAAATATTTGTAGGATTTGTCCAGCTTTTGGACACCCATTTCAAGTGTGCATCTTTGCCAATCCATCTTTGTCAAAGTCAATAATAAAGCCCCAAGCATTATTCATATTGTTTCTAATGTCTTAACTGATCGGCTTTATTATGATTTGTGAATATAAGCAGTTTAGACTTTGACTGCTTCAGTGGTTTAGGAAGTTGGTGCACTAATTATTGCAGTTTTGCAAGTGAAATTTTCCTCCATGCTGGCCGGATATACGATTTCATCCGCTCGACAGTTTGTGCTTGCTGATGTCTGATTTTTCTTGCTCCATGGATTTGAAATACAAGAGAAATTTATACTTCTGACACTGTCCATCAGGCCACAATGCACAACACAAGTTCCAATAGAATAGTTTGTACGGCCCATCCCATGTTTACACTGAGTGGTGGATCTAGGTGATGGAATAGAATAGAAATACTTTATTAATCCCCGAGGGGAAATTACAGTGGGGTGTTACAGTGGAAGCAGATCGTGTAAAATACTATACAAATTTAAATACACAATTACAATAACCTATTGCACTCTGGTTCAGTGTTATTTCACAGTGTTAAAGTAT
>JAOTRQ010055250.1:0-14474 GCA_028565875.1 Hoplisoma paleatum | reverse complement strand
GTCTAAATGGTATTTTTAGTCGACTATTAGTCGATTAGTTGAAGTAAATGACGACCACTGGTCGACCAGCAAAATCCGTGGTTGTGGACAGCCCTAGATATTAATGACGTGTACTGTTTAATAGAATGCACATTCTTAACCACTCATACTTAAATTATGAACACATTTTCAGCAAGCTCAAATGAGATCTTGGCACATAACACATTTCCTTTACTTTGTGTTTCAAGCAGTGATCTTGGAATAAAAGAGACAGCATGGGGGAAACGTATGGCATGGGTTTTTTCTGCTGATGCTAATGCAAGTTTACAAGTCATTTGTCATCCGAAGATCCACTGAAGTGCATTTATGCGTGTATGAGTGCATGTGTATGTGGGAGATATAGTCAGGTGGGTGGTGTTTTACGGAATTGCTATGCTTTTTTGGAAAGCATGAATATTATCATTATTGTTTTTGTATATATATTTTTACCTTTAGTGGAAGTCCTTAAATACAATCATTTTTATTTATAATCTAGGGTAAAGATGTAACAATGATGTCTATTATTCACCACACTGGGGATACAATAAAATCCCCCCTCCCGTTTTTGATGTGAAATTATTTTTTAAAAAAAAAGTTTAATTTTTTTCTTCATTTCTGAATTTCAAAACATCATTTGCCATTTATTTGGCAACCATGCTAATAATGCTAGCGAGTGTCAGTCAGGTGGGTGTATCGCACCAGTGTTCTTTTCTATCTAAAGTGAATATTAAATACATTTAGAAAATGAATATCAGATTATTTTCAAACCTTGCAAAATGTTTGAATTAATTCCAGTTTAAATTGACACTAATGAAACTAGTGAACCTGGCAACTAAGTAGTAATAGTTATAGTGACGTCAGCCAGGTGTCCATTGCACCCATGTCCTTTGCTATTTAAAGTAAATATAAGATCATTAGCTAGAATTGTGGACAGGTATTAACTGTCTTGTGCTACGTCATTGCCTCACTAGTCTAGACTGAAAAATTATGTATAAAGTCCATTCTAGATCAACGCATGTCTGGTCTGGGTTACTGCATTGGGGCATTGTGGCAAATGTCATCTACACTTTGAGGCACCTGGGGCTGAGTCTCTTAGGAGCTGGATAAATGATGAACAGCTTTTCTGTCACCTTGCAGCAAGAAAGCCCTGGCTTTGATCCACAGGTGGGGCGGTCCAGGTCTTTTATGTTTGGAGTTTTCTCTGTGTCCTACATACAAAAGTCCGTGTATGTATTGTACATGATTGTTTGATTTAATCTTGTAAACTGGTGAATTTTGTGTAACAAGAAACTACTCAAGTCAATTTTAAACATTTTGCAAATTGCTAAAACAACAAATTTTTATTTGTATGTGTGTATATATTTATACATACATTTGTTTTTTTTTGAATAACTACACTATAAAAACGATAATGGAGTCAAGTAGTTTTTGTATGGCAAAATGGCATTGTATATGTGAATTCTTAGGAGAACCAGTTAAAATACATTAAGTCTATGACGATATGACCATAATGAGTAAGAGGATAATTGGAGGAAGGTAAAGCAAGTTCAAGCAACCATTTTTGTATTTTCTTTTATTTTCCTTCAGTACAAGTGAGCAGTTCACATGCAACTCCTGACATGTGTCCACCATCTTCCTAGTGATGTGATGTGTGACATCACACTATATCACCACAGATATAATGATTTAAAAATTAGACAAAATGAAGTCATTTGCTTTCCACACCTAAATTTTGAATTTTGTTTTACTTTATTTGAATTAATGGATATATTATCGAATGTTCAGTTTGCATAATCAAAATCAGCTGCCCACTGAGTTGGTCAACCCGCATGCCATCTAATCATGAACAAACATTCAGCTTTGAAAACCAATGCTGGCTAAGCCAAACACCAAATTAATGAGGATTCTTAATGAATAATGAGTGATGATAAGTCACATTTAGTTTATTATATTTTATTTATGTTCTGTAAGGTTATTAATATTGGCTTTTAACATTATTTGATTTACAGCTCAGTATTTTGGACTGTTAAATTAAAGAATTGTGATGTGAATTGTTTAAGCTGCTCCCGTTAAGGATTGTAACAGCGGATCAAGTTCTGCATTAATGATTTGCCATGGTTTCTTTTATGCCAAATGTTTGTATACTATGTGTGCAATTATTATAGTAATAACAAACACTACTAAGTTTTTTTTTCTATTGTGCTTGACAGGGCTATCTTACATTTAGTTTTTTTTCTTTTGTAGTTTGTAATATATTTAAATATTTATATTTGATTGTTTGTTGTATATTTTATTGTTGCTGCTAGTGTTGCTGAAAGCTAATTTAGTTGTATAACTATAATGACAAAGACTTTCAACCCTACTAATTATTTGAGCATGGGAACGACAATGGTTTTTATATGCTAGTGGCTTGACTGGCACCCAGGAAAATAGTGGCAATGAGTTTAGAACCAAGGAGTTTAAATCCCACCTCTGCACTTCCTAAATAAATAATATATATTTTAATTTGAATGTGCTTTTGTTACAAGACCTACGAAGGCTTAAGTTAGTGTAAGCACACTTCATGGCTGAAAAAAGTGGTAGAGACCCAAAATATATATAGGTTACTTAGCAAAGATGCTCCTGCACTGTTATTGGTAAATCCCTGGGCATTAACACATACTAAACATTGATTTTGATTGGTTCAGACTGAACATGTAAGTAATATGAGCTGTCTAATTTTGCCACTGACAGTTTCTTTCACCATGTTGTATCTCACTCGCTTCTTCTTTCTCCATTTGTCTTTCTGGGCGGTGAGTTGCTTTGAACGTGGCAGGGGGCTCAGCAGATTTTGCTGAGCACCACACATGCTGGTTTTAGACAAAGACAGATAAAGCGTGCTCCCAATTCTCTCCGAATCAGCCTCATGTGCTTGCTCAGATGTATGTGTGCATGCCTTTCATTTTGCTGTAAAAAAAGTTATTCATAGGGTCAGTAAGAACTAACAGAGTGACTTTGTAATATATCGTGCTTAGTAAGCAATGGATGGGGAATAACAAATGCAGAGTGGAGGAAACACTTTTTTATTGGAAAATAAAAAGACGTTATCGGCCCTGACTCCACGAGAAATAATTAATACCAGAGCTTCAGAAGACACCATAATTAGGTTTTTTAATTATTGAGGATTTGATTCTCTTTTGTAGTGCCCCAATTATAAGACAAAAAAGATCCAAAAAGATAGACGGTCCAAAAAAAATGAAAGAGACAAACATAGGTTCATCCCTCTTTTTCTGTTATTTTTCTTTTGTTTGATGTTCTTTTTTCTACTGATGTCGACCACATGTTCTCATCTGTTAATGACCATGCACAAATGAAAGGAATTTATGAGGAGGGAGGAGAGAAAGATGTTTGAGAGAGAAGAGTGATGCCTAATGACTAGGTGGGAACGGTCCATTCATTTGAGTAGAAGTAAGGTTGTGTATTTTAATTCTTAACCTTGCCCGTATGCCTTGGTGAATTAATTAAGGTGCTGGTTTATGCTGGGTGCGATTTGGGACGAGGCGAGAGATTAGCACTGTTGTGGCTGGGTCTCTCCTCTGAGAATAAGCTCACTGCTTTGGCTATGTAGGGCTGGCCACAGGGGGCCCAGTTCAATTAACAACTGCCACGCTGTGGTGGGCATACATGTGGAGCACTCCCCTTGGCTATGTCTCTATATGCCACTTTTAATAATCACACAGCAGAAATCAATTTCTTACAATAAATGAATAATGCTTTCAGGTGGCGCGACAGTCTAACACATTAACTCGCTGCTGCAAAGATACAGGTTCAAGGCCCAGTGGTGTCACATACACGATTGGTCCGATAGGAGAGATGGAAAGATTGGAAACAGCTTTGAACAGGCACAAAGGAACAAACTTAAGGATAATTTTGTGCCTGTTTGAAGCGTTTAAGCATTTACTGATGAAAATACACAGCTGGTGTTGGTAGCATTTTAATAAACATGAGAGTCATGTACCAACAAGGGGACATAAAGAAACAAAAATGCACTTGTGGTAGAGGTTGCAAGTGAATATAGTAAAGAGCACTAAAATGCAAAGTGCAAAATAAAACAATTATTAAAGTGTATCAAGCTTTATAAATAGGTTTTGAGGATGTACCAAAATTAAAATTAGTTATATAATATCAACCCAAGTAAATACTTATTTTTTAACCTCTAGAGACCCTGTGTCCTCATATGAGGACAATACATTTCTGGTTCTCTGCCCAATTCTACCTAATTTTGTTTGGCCTCATATGGACACACTGCACGTACCACCTAGTGGTACAACATAACACGCAATAGATTGAACACAAGATGGCGACAATCCCACTAGAAAGTTTCTACAGCCAGTCCAGACAAAAACATGAACCATGTAAAAATACTAATCACATTTTATTTTCAAAAGTTACTTATTTATGTACAATAACATGATCACTTTTGTTTATTCTAATGTTTACAGTTTCAAACAAACAATTTTGTTCTTTGTTAGCCAATTGTTTCTTTATTTTAGACCTACTGTCTCCATACGAGGACGTTGTTTTTTCGAAAAACAGCTTCATGTACAAAGACAAAATATAATTTTTAGACTTGTTAGGTTCTACTAATCCCAAATAGCTAGACGAAATAAAAAACGCACATCAGGCAAAAGTCTGGATCTCAGGAGGTTAAGGAATAAAGCAGAAGAGCCATCTATTTCAATGATACTAAAGTGACTTTTGCTGTTAAATGCAGGTTACATTAATGATGGATTGAATAATGAATAACATTCTAGCATACAGATACAAATAAAAATTAGCTAGTATGACTGTATGAAAAAATAAGAGCTCTAATGTTGCAACTCACATTTGTATTTTCAATGAAAGGAACAGATTAACTTAAAAGACGTATAGGCAGTGTTGTACCGGTCAGATTTAAAATGAACTAGTTCAAAGCTAAGTAGACATGAATTATAGACTCTATTAACTAAACTATCACAGCTCTGAAAATAATCTAAAAATGTTTTCCCACGTCAATAAATAAGCATTTATTATTAACTTGTTTCCAACCATTACCATCCCAAAATCATTGCTACTCTTAGAAATAAATATATTATCAAGTATAACCAGTATCACTGACTACTGGTCATACCAATGTTGAGATACTTATATGGGTAGAATATAAAGAATGTATTTAATACTTTAAAAAACACATGGTAGCACATGGAACAGAGTCATTTCACTTGTTCACTATTAAGATTATTGCATTATTGTCTCAGAGACCTAACAATTCAAACATTGTATGTATAATAAACTGTCTCAAAATGTCATGTCTTGAAAAAAGCTTGCAACCTGAGGACAGATTTCTTGATTTTTTTCTTTAATTATAGTCATTTGTAGACATTATAATTTTTATACATATTTTTTTTAATTAAAGTGAATAACTATGTAAACAAAAATAAGAAAAAAAGATCTTTAAGGATATAACTCAGTGATTTCAGACGTAATTATCAATCATGTATATTAATGACTGTTCAAGTTTATAATAAACTAATCCTATTCTATCTTATTCTAAACCTACAGTTCAGTACACAATGGAACACATTGTGCAATATCACAAAAAAAGTGATAAACATGACTTAAACATGACTATTTTTTGACTTAATAAAAAATAATTGAATTATCCATCATATAACTCACATCATGCTGAAAGAGACATTGTTCCACATCAGTGGGACACAGGAAATATCCAAAGTTCACGGCTATGCCTAAGGTTTCATGTAATTTGGGTAATGTAAAGCATGTGGACAAATTAAACACACACATACAAAAGACACTCGGTTATGATAAAACAAACCCAGTGGTTGTAGGCAAACAGACATAAAATGTTATCATGTGGATATGCAGCTTGAGTATTTAATTCATTTAATTTAATTACAAAACTTTACATCTGAAACGGGCTATTTCAACACTTTTAGTGTTAATTAAACTTAAAGTACCTGGATGGTGTAAGTCAAATGACCAAACAATAAAGTGTGAAAGGATGGACACAAAGTGCACTGACGACGATGTACCTATGAAACGGCAGGGGCGGGATTTTCGACGGGTTAATAACGATCTTCACAGTACTGTGAAGTGATAGTTCTTCATATAAATGTTAATTATAGTGTTCATAAAATTATTCATAAGTAAGGGGAAAACAAAAGCAAATAAAAGCATTATATGGACAAAAGGTGGTGGAGATTTTTAATCAAATGTTAATGTTGTATAATCAAATGTTAAATTAAATGTTTGATGTTTTACGAACAAATGTTAGTCTGTTACTTTTCCCAAAGTATAGTGTTACATTTGAGACAACACTTTACTATGTATTTACTAAATTAATTTACATGTTATGGAACTGGTAAACAAAAGGTAAACAAGCCTCTGCACCAACTTTATAGTTTAATTGTTATTATTTTACCGAAATACAATTTTTTTTTCTTACAAAAAGGTTCAAATGAATTAAAAATTCTAAAACATGCTTCGGAAATACTGCAGTAAATAGTACTATAATATAAATAACACAATACATTATATATTTGCATAATAAAACACCTCTTTAATGTTATTTAAATGAACACAATATTAATGTTGCAATTCAGAGTGAGCAGAAGTTTTTATTATTGGCCCTGAAATTTTTTGCAAAAGTTTTTGCGTCATCTTTTATCCATTTTATCCAAAAAAGCAGACTTACCTGCTAAAATCAAAATGAATATCTGAACTGAAGTTCTTCTACAATGATAATCCATGATTCCTTTGCAAAGGAAGTGCAGCAGATCCTGAGCCATGTTCCTAGTGAATGAATAAAGTATTTAAAAATAAATGGAGCGTTGATTGATTGCACCCAGTTTGACCCCACAAACTCTTATTACAGCTCTCTTCTCCTACTCATGACTGCAGCACAGCAAGTGCAGAAACTGATATACTAAATGTACTGCTGCTGCTCTTCTACATTCACATCTCTCCTCCACTCCCATCCACCACCACCCCACCTCCCCAAAGCACGCACCCGGTCCTAATGCCAGTCATGCAGCTTTATCCACATCTCACTGCACTGACATCGCACTTCTACAATAACACCTAGTCTCAACTCCTGTATACAGCTCTATCTATACCTCATTAACTGACATCACACTACTACAATCGCACCTAGTCCCAATTCCAGTATACAGTTTTTTTCTATGCCTTATTGACTGACATCACAATGTCTCATGATGTCTCAATGTATGCATGTAAGCAGTCGAGCTCTTCTAAATATCACACCTGATAGCAATCCCAGATATCTATCTATATGTCAAGTATGAGTATCAAACACTTTTCCGAATTAAAGCAATACAGCTCTTGAACTAACAGCACAGATTCTGTTTGACTGTAGTAATGTCATGTCAAAGAGATATATAGTCCTTTCCAAAAGTATTGGAACAGTAAGGCCAATACATTACTCTTTGCTAAATACTGAAATAACTTCAGTTCGACATTACAAGAAGAATATTAGACAATAGATCAACATTTCAGCTTTAAGTTCCAGGTATTTACATCTAGATCTGATACACAGTTCAGAATATAGCACCGGTAGTTTGAACCTACTCATTTTTTCTGCTGAGCAAAAGTACTGAACCAGATAAACTGGACATGTACTTCTCTTTAGCAAGTAAAGTGGATGTTATATACGGTTTAAGTCTGGAAATTAATTACGTCTAAAACCACTTCCACTCCTTGCCCCTGGTGAACTCTTTTGTGGTTTTTGGGTCATCGTGCTGCATGATGTAAGATCTCCCAAATCAGTTTGTGTGAATATTTATTTAAATCTACAGCAAAAAAATGTTTCCTTATACTGAGCAGATCTTGAGCAGATCATTTCTTTCTCCAAACTTTAGCCTGTCCATTGCATTAGTGTTTGTTCATCTTTGTCTTTTCAGTCATAAAACTTTGTCCCAGAATTCCTGAGGCTGTTCTCTGTATCTCTTACTAATCAGTGATTTTCATCTTCTGGTGAAGCCTGCACAGGCAAAAAAAAACAAAGACGAACAGTGGAAATTATCAGCACTATAAGTCTTAAGAATGTATGTAACAAGTCAGAAACGGACAACACAACACACCTGACATTCACATGTTCCTATACTTGTGCTTACCACATAAAATGGGGGGTTTAGACAAGTAAAAAGATGCTATCTTCTCTGAACTGTATATCAGATCCACATGTTAATATCTGGAAATAAATTAAATGTTGATCTATTGTCTAATATGAGACTGAAATGACTTCAGTCTACATCAGCAATACAATGATTGCCCTTACTGTTCCAATTCTTTTGCAGGGGACTGTAGTTGCATCCCTGACATGTATTGAGACAGGGCGTGATGTCAGTTAATGAGGTACAGGGAGGGCTGTATGACTATGATTGAGCCTAGGTGTGATTGTAGAAGTGTGATGTCACTTAATGGGGTTTAGATATACAGTGCCCTCCATTATTATTGGCACCCCTGGTGAAAATCTATTAAAATTACATTTTTATTGCAGAAGCATAACTCTGAAAAAAATTTATAATTGTTATCCGTAAAATGACATGTTCCACAATGAATAGCAACCATAACAATTTCTTGGAAATAAAAATGTTTGAACCATTTATATAATTTCTACTGTAGTTAAAAATGGATAAAAGCCTGAACAGATAATCAGATAAGGTGCAGATGAGATTGTGGTCCTGCAGTAGAGTAAGTTCCATAATGAGATGGTGAGAGTCAGGAACTACATAATCCATTAAGCAGTGTAACGTCGTAGCATACCCAAGTCGTACTAAAACATTTTAACAAATTACCATCGTGTACCAGATAAAAATGTACCACAAACGTGGTAACGTTTTTTTAGTCAGTCTTGTCTGAAAAATACGGTACTCAATTACATCTAGATGCAGGGACGTAGCAAATGGGTAAACATGGATGTTTTACCCCTACTTTTGCTCTAACAGTCAGAGCTGCCAGAAATTGTTGATGTCAAACATGCACTATCGTAACAATATTTATCTATAAGTACTACTTATGGTTTTAGTTACATACTACAGGTCTCAATTGACATTAATGTTGAAATTCCGGAAGTCGTAATTATAATATGGCTATGGTCATTTCGCAGAGGATTTTACTTCCCCACCCCAGAACACCCCCACTGGTGAATAGCTTAATACTCCCCTGTACATACATTTAGATGGCTCAGACTGAAACATAAATTGTTTATTAAAAGTTAAAATGTTTGTATTTCTAATTGTGTAGTAGAGAAAGGTTATCGTATAAGGAAATTTAGATAATTATTAACCACCTTTTAATTTATCACTAGTGTGTAGTTCATTGTGTGTTCGTGTTATGTATCAGTACTTTTAGTAGTAACCATAGTTGTAGGAAACTTTACGAATAAAACAAATAAATAGCACAGCAGTATAGCATTTCCTCATTTATTAAAGTGAAGCTCATTAGATACGATATGTTTTAAATCACTGTTAATGTGATTTCAACACACTGTTTACACACTTGTTTAGTGCTGTGATCTGTAAAACAGGACTAAATGAAAAACCATTAATTGAGCTATACAACATCAATAAAGCAATAAATGCCTACAGTCCTAAAAGTTGGCTGAAGATCGAAAATCAAGCTCTTATGTTTAGTGGCTAAATGTTTTAAACTTCTAATTCTACAAACAAGCACAAATGTTAATTTATACACTTGTAAATAGATGAAAATGCATTTATTGTGGGGTTTATTAATACGTTAAATTTAATAAGTCTACATTCATTATGTTTAAAAGTGCAGGAATAAAACATTTATAGTATTATTAAATAGAATGACATTTTACAAATTTATTTTTGAATAATTAGTTCATTAGTAACAGAGATGATTCTCTTCATAATACTTTTTCTAACATTATTTTACGTCAATTATTCACACTTTCTTTACTGTAAAACTTCTTGCTGTGAGGCGACATTGCTAAAAGTGCAAGGCAAAGACAATGCAGTAGAACACAGAGCTTCTTACAGTTCATTTGACTTTAATGTATTAACAAACAATCATTCCTACGTTGGGAAAAGTTTGAACAGTGCACTTAAAATTTTGGCACCTAAAACATTTTGGCACCTCATTTATTGTCTTTAAGAAGAATGCATGGATGTTCATGGAAGAGAAAGAATCAGCATATTTTGTTTTTAAATCTCAACGTACTTGCTGCATTCATGCTACCATCAAAAAGTGTACTGACACAACCCCATTCACCTGTCTCACTCTGTTGATTAACACAGACACTCAGAAGGTCAGGCCGAGAGCAACAAGGCAACACCACTAATTGTAACCCTCAGTTCACTAACTTGAAAAGCGTGATCCTGCCCGAGCCTTGCAAATCAACATGAATCACTCTGTTAGGATCGATCATGGTTGCCTGGGGGAGCAACTAGCTTACAAAAACCTTTGACCACTGTGCCACCCCATAACATTTTCCTACTCATCAGGGTGCATTAACCTCCAGTCAATGGCAGGTCTTAAAAAGGGAGACAAAGCTACTGGATGGCTTATGTAAAACAATTATCCATTTAACAGCCATTTACCTCAAAGCAGTTTTCTAGCCATTAGTAAATTAGGACTCTGGTGGACTCATGGGGAAAAAAAGACTGCAGTGTTTTAGCAAGCAAAGTAAACTACCGTACGACTCAATGGACTTGTTTAATTCATTCTGATTGACAGTCCTGGTAAAAAGTCACATTTCCAAACTAAATTGGACCTTTTCCAAGAATCTGCCGGAAACTATTAGAATAGCACATTAGTAAATGCCATTGCTAAGCACCAAGAGCATCCGATATTCTAACTATTGGCGTGACACATACTAGGAAGTTCAATATGGTATTAAATAGTTGTTATATAAAATATATATTATACTAGTTTTGTGTAATGTGTAAAGCTAAGCATTATGACAAGAAATATTTTTAAAACCAATATATTTGTCAGTTAAATTGTCATATCAAATAGCTTAATGAAAGGAAGTACCAATTATTAAAGGAGCCCCTGACAGTTGCACCGGATATATTACAAGGAGATGAATGTTCAAAATGCTGTTATATTGTCATTGTATGTCACATTGGATAAAGGCGTCTGCTAAATGCTGAAAATGTAAATGCTGGGTTGATATCCAGCCAAGTCTTAAAGCCAACATTGTCAGCAATGGCAACCTTTTGTACAAGTCTTTGCAGGATGTATTTGTCAATAAACAGTTAAGACATATGAAATGCGTATAACCGTACTTCATTATACCATATAAACATCTGACAAAAGCTAGTAACAATCCTGCTGCTTCACATGGAATATAAAAACGTATGTATTTTAAAACTGTATGTACATTTTATGTCCTTTTTTGTAATATAGTGAAGCAGCTTGGCAGTGGCAGGAATCGAACCAGCAACTTTCTGATTGCAAATGCAGAATCCCGAACTGCTAAGCTTCTTCTGGCTTTAAACATGTCTACATGCATTATCCATGATAACATCAAACCACAAATGTTTCACACTTTAAAATGGATTGCAGCAGTTTTGCAGACTGTTTATTATCTGTTGAATGTGTGGTTTCATATTTAGATGTATTTATTATTTTTTAATGGTTTTAATTTGACTTATATTGAACAGTGTGCCAGTGTAAACAGAAAGAAATTAAACAAATAGATCATTGTACAGAGTTGTAGTTTACTTGTCTCACCCATTTCTCTTCTTTTATAATTGAATAATTCTCTTCACGTAATACAATTTTGTTGTTATGCTAAATGTAATTGAGGTTAAAGTTTCATTATATATTTAAAATCTGATAAAGCGCATTCACTGAGAAAATTAACTCATCTTTTAATGATCCTGTAATGATTTTTTTTCTATTCTGTTCACTGTAATTTTGCCAACAGTCACAAAAAAAGAAATTCAATAGATTAATGCACTAATTATGTTGCAAAAGATGATACATTGCGCCTTTTAAAAAACACTTAAAGCTTTAGGCGACTATTGCAGTCAGAGCTTTAACAAAAGATCTTTCTGCTCAGTCTTGTTCAATCATTCTTGGTAGATTAGAATTTTCTGATTGATTTTTTTCTTTCTTCATTACTTTTTCGTTTTAAATAGCAAGTTTTTACAATTAAATACATTTACATTTACATTGCTTTTGCTATCAGGTCTTCACAATGTGAATACGTGACTGAAAATGACCTGGAATCCGAATTATGATTAAATTTTGGCTATAAAAGGATGTGATCTTTTGATCAGCAGAAAAAGCCTGTAAATAAGTGTAAATGCATTTGTCAATTAACTGTCCGCTCAAATGTTGACTTTTTGTTTCTCTCATTTCTTTTTTTTTGCATTGTGAAACTCTAGAACCTTCTTAAGAACCTTAATTCTCGCAATTTCTTAACTGGCCGTAAGATTTTTATCAGGAGTATATATTATATTCATATATACATGTGAATACAAAGTACAATAAAAAATACGTTGGCCTTGATCTCAATGTAAAGTCAGAGGTCCAAGAAGACTCTAGATGATGATGAACTTTTATAATTCAATAAACTGCAATAAATGACTTCTATAGCTAATGACATTACAGGCTGATAACACCAATTTAGTCCATATAAAGATGCACCATAGGCTGTTTTGAAATGTTTTAAATCCCTGCAAAGTCCTGTAGGTAATATTTCCAGTATAACAGGCTGCCACATTCTCTATTGTGATTGTTCAGTCAAGTGTTTGATCTATGAGTTGACCAATAAATTTCCTGATTCGATTAAAATTGAGTTTTACATCTTCATCGTCATCGTCATTCACATTTTGACATGAGACCAAGAAAATTGATCAACGGTACCTCGCCATTGCAAGATTTCAAACATGTTCTCATACGGAAGTGGCCACTGAGCTTAGTGTCACAGAGTGTCATGAGTAGGAACACAGATACAGAGAAACTAGAAAGGTCACAGAAAGACATAGAAATACACACTGATGACCACTTCAATGTGAACAGTGCCCTTTTGAAACCAATGATGAATGCCACACAACTCCAGGCATATTTAGTTGAGGTGAGAGGAAACCAAGTGTTGTGTCTACAAGGGTACCTGACCACACCGCCAGGTATGTGCATCATTTACGAGAGCAGTTCTGCTGCACGAGGGACCGCTGGACCTTAGTGCTGTTCATTGATGAAAATCAATTCATGCTGAGCAAAAATAATGCTTATGAACAATGTTAAAGACATGAAGGACAGCACTATGCATCTGTCATTGTAAGGCTTTTAGTGATGGTGGTAATACTACTGGACCCTGGGGAACCTCAAATGCCTGAAATCCATAGAAAACCTATCGCAGAATAGAATGGGCTGCCAAGCCTCAACAGACGTGCTAACTTGTAAACAAGATCACAAGTTGTTAAGATACTGACATTATAGCTTGGCTTTTTGTTTCAAGAAATTGTTTGAGATGAGAAAATCACAACTGCATGCTTCTACATATATCCTTTTCTTTCATGATATAATTATACAGTAAATGTAGATGTAAAAATGCTTTAGTTTTCTATAAATTTGATCCAAAAGACAAATATAGGAATACTTAAATGAGTGTAACAAATATAACAAAAGTATAACAAAAAATCTAAAACAGTAACATTTAATGGTTTGATTCATTTGATTTTAAATGCTAGCCATTTCAACAACATGTAGACACACAGCTCTTCTAAATCACACAGCTTTTGATGATAATATGGAATCTATATTGTGAAAAGATTGCTGCTAATTAAAGGTTTGTATACAGATTGTATACGGAGGAGAGAATTTAATTATAAATGCAGCACGTAGTTTCTATAGAAAGAAAAGACAACTGTCCTTGATTTGCTAGTCCATGCCGTGTGTGCTAAAACTACAGCTCAATAATAGGCAGCATCAAAATATGCAGAACAAATCAAAAACAAACAGTAATTCAACAAACCTGTTTATTTTATATTAATTCGAATTATTAAGTTTCTTCTAAAATACAACATGTTTTAAACTCTAGTAAGAATTACAGGTGACATCACTTTATAATTATGTTTCTTAACTGTTGTATTATTTTACATGAGCAATACATGGTTTCTGATGCACCGCTGCTTTCACATACCCACCATATGAAAATCAGCTTCTCTTAAAGCTTCTTTGAGCATCTCAAAAAGGCGACTAAAGAGAAATTAAAGTCAGATGCAACTAAAACCTGACTATAAGCTCAGACACATCCAACAACTATTTTTCCCACCCTCATGGTTTCCCTTAAAATATTAAATGATGGAGAAAAATGCCCTATGTACTTAGTATTTACTAGGACTGTCCACGACCAAGGATTTTGTTGGTCGACCAGTGGTCGTCATTTACTCCAACTAATCGACTAATAGTCGACTAAA
>JAOTRQ010055240.1:0-14475 GCA_028565875.1 Hoplisoma paleatum | reverse complement strand
TCCCACCCCCTGCCGAGTGGTCGCGGTCGGTGTTCGATCCTGTCCACACCTGAGCGCGCGACTTCACCTTCAGGAGTAAAAAGAGCTGCGCGCGCCGGCGTCTTTATCATGAGCTGCCTGGATGTCATGCGCCCGTTTTATGGTCAGTACGCAGCGCGCGCGCCCGGAGCCGCGACCCTGGTCAACAGTTTACCGGTGAGTTGACCTGGATGCTTTATATACCGGTTCCGTTTGTGCAGCTTAATGCATCGTGCAGCCGGGACTCGGGTTCGACTTATATATATATATATATATACAAACATTGTGTAACTATTTATATGTAGGTATGAATAGGTATGAATTATTATAAACACTATATGGGGGGAGTAGAGACCGGTTCAGTTGTTTTGATTTATGTATTCTCTATACTTAATAAGATGTAGATATAATAGAACTAATGTGAGAGAGAGAGAGAGAGAGAGAGAGTGTGTGTTTATACAACTCTATCTATGTGTCTGTCTGTCTCTCTGTATGTGTATCTATCTATATTTATATTTAAATACAGTTTTATGATAAAGAACAAAATGTATCACAGAGTTCTATATAAAAATGATGCTTTCTTAAAATAACTAGTGAGTAAAGCTTTATTTATCACATCTGTTTGGTGTTCTCTCCCTTGATAAATATATACAAGATGCTCATGTATACTGTGACACGACATCAAAGTTAATAACGTTATAATCCTATACATATGCAATAACTACTACATACAAGTGCTGGATATACACACCTCGATCGATGGGCTTTAAAAGCGAGAACACGCTAAACATGTATTAGAGTCTCATTATCATAAATATGAATGGTGAGCATTCGAGTAAATGATAATAAAAGTACAAAAGTTACAAACAACACAGGTGAAGGCACATCCAAGACGTCGCCATCATCGCGTCACGGTTTCCTCAGTGGAGTCTGTATGCTCTTCCTGTGTCTGCCTGGGTTTCCTCCGGGTGCTCCGGTTTCAGCCAGGTCTATTGGGGACACTGAATAGGTACCTAGCCAATAGGATGCATAAACCAGTGCAGATCACCAGTGTATGAGCACGTCACTGCCCCTCCCAGAGACCTCACCTATTCCGTCCTATCCCGTCCTGCGCTCTCCCACAGTCCCTCGCCGGCACCGGCAGCCCGACGTCTGGACACAAGGACTCGATGGACGGCTCTGGGGCAGACGGGGTCCCGGTTTTGGAGGCGAGTCCGATCTCCTCGTCGTACTCCTCCGTCAGACAGAAAGAAAAGCAGGCGGCGGGCGAGGCCGAGTATCTGAGCTCGCGGTGCGTCCTCTTCACCTACTACCAGGGCGACATCAGTAGCGTGGTGGACGAGCACTTTTCCAGAGCACTCAGCACCTGCTCCGACACGGAGAGCAAGAGGCGGCCCGGCCAACACGGCATAGGTGAGTCTGGGGGTATTCCAGTAGGGAATTTGGTGTCCAATTTTGGTATAATTGTATATAATTCATTAGACTCTGGTGTGTGTGTGTGTGTGTGTGTGTGTGTGTGTGTGTGTGTGTGTGTATGTGTGTATGTGTGTATGTGTGTATGTGTATGTGTGTGTGTGTGTGTGTGTGTGTGTGTGTGTGTGTGTGTGTGTCTGGTTTGCATTAAACGGCTTAATAAATAATATCCCTAAGGTAAAAGTGTATAAACTTTGTGCAACAATTAAATGGTTTTATGGGATTAAAATCAAGGGAATTAGTTAAGGGCGCATTTAAGGGTTTCTTACCATTTTCTTTGAAAACTATATTTACGTAGCATCCTTTATGCATTGGACTCGAAATCAGAAGGTTGCTGGTTCAGGCCCAGTCATTTCCAGGTTTCCATTGTTGGGCCACTGTCCAATCATAACATCAGATCCGAGATGTCTGATGTTGGGCCCTTGATACATCGATTAGAATTAAATGGATAGATAAATATTTAGTGGAACAATGAATATGTTCTAACTATTCTAAGGACCAGATGTTTTCAGGACAGATGTTTGATCGTGTTTAGCTCGGAAGATACAAATCAGATCCGTCACCCATCCGGTTGTCTGGCTAAATCTCTTAATAACGGTTAAGCATTCTGCATTACGCAAGCACCTCTGCCAATCGGAAGCGCCCCCCGTCCGACCCCGAGCTACTCCTTCAGCGCCGCTTCCTGCCCACCAACAGATGCTAAGTTTAAATGCGGCGGTAAGCGGCGAAGCTCGAGGTCGTATCAGCTTCAAACACCTCACGCACAGATTTATGACTGCCAGCAGCCCCCCCCCCAATTCAGACTACATCATCGGTGTCTTTTTTCAGAAGAATTCTAAATATAAAAACTAACCGGCAAAAACATAAAACACCCCGCCACCACCGCCACACACACACACACACACCGCCGACATTCGACCACGCTTGACAGGGAGGCTGGTGAAAACAACTGCTGGGGTCAGAAGGCAGGGACGGCTGTTGTGAGCTAATGGAGAGACGCGCTCCCAACTTAAGGGTGCGACATGTCATCACGGCAGGTGATTTAGAGCGCCAGAGTCCTGGTGCTTTATTTCCAGGAGCACAAACCCGCTACCTTATATAGTTTTTGTCAAAGAAGGCCTGGAGAGACAGGGTCTTTTTTCCGTCCTTTCTTTGCCGGTCATCGGATGAGCTTCTGTTTATTTTGGTCCTCTGGGATGGCACCGACCTTAAATTGACACCTAAGCATGGGACATTCAAGAAATGACCTCATAAATGAGGGGTCGTCGTAGAGATACATTATACCAGGCACTACTATCATCTATCACCAGTATAAGTCTCCCAGAGTATGTTTTGTCACGAAAACACATGCAAAGACTCAACTCAGATTTGTTTCAAATGACTCTGAGTCGACTCATCACTCACAACAAACGACTCTTCGTGTGTTTAGATGAGCAAAATCAGACAATTTCAGAATATGTTTCATTTCTCTCTCTCTCTTTCTCGCTCTCTTTCTCTAGAACCAAAATCTCCAAACAGACGGAGAAGTTTCCCTCCATCCTACTGGGACAGCAACTACCCGTCTCCAACCGGTAGGCCTCACTGCGACCCAACGGGGACACTCGCGTTCCCTGTGGACCCTTACGCGCAGACCCTACACACAACCTTACCTCACGCCCATCCTCATCCTCACCCATCCGATTCCTGGAGCTTTACGCAGACTCAGGTATACGGACCTCCACGGCCCTTGCATGAACTGTACTCCCCGCCGGGCCTGGAGGGGCATTACAGCCCCATGCTCATGCCCTCGGTCAGACCGGCTCATCTGCCAGCCACCCTGCCGGGCCACTACGACATGGGGAAGCTGGAACCTACGCACGCATGGCCGGGGCTGCTGCCGCCCGGGGACGTCACCCTCGCCCTGAACATGGAACCGGGTAAGAATGCATCGATATGTGAAGCCAGGATGCACAAACCAGTTCATTAAAGTTGCACCAGGAAGGGCATCTGGGATTCACATATATTATTTATTATAAGGGATCACATAATATAATACATTAAATATAATACATTACATATTATTAGGATTACCATAAAATATACACACCTCACATTATATATATGGATTCACGTACGTTATATTTTATTAGGATTCACATGCATTATACGTTCTAGCTGTAGAAAATGTTCAGTCGATTTGCTCTGAACATCTAATTGACACGGTCCAGTGTTAGCGTCCTCTTGTTTCCCATTATCCATGACGGCATCCAGAAAACATAAAACAGCTAATAAATACAAACCCCAGATCCTCATTTACCAAAAAAATGTTCACGCTTATTGTCCTTCGGCATCCATGGTGACCCGTACCTTCATTGTCCGATCTTTTGTGCCCTTGTCTCGTCCTCACTTCAGGCCTGCAGCCGCACAAGAAAGGGAAGGAGCTGTACTGGTTCTAATGACCAGCCGCGCCCGTCGACTCGTCCAATTAAAGCTCTGGAGAGCTGGAGACCAAACCATTGTAACCGAGCTCCTATCCAGAAGACCCACTCAGCCTCGCCAGGTCTATCCTCGTGCACCATGGAGATAAAGAGCGATGGAGAAGGAACGAGGGAATGAAAAGGAGTCCGGTCCAGCTCTTTACATCTCAGTGTTTTCCTCTAATCCGTCCTTCTTTGTTTTGTCTCCAATTGTATTGTGTGATGTGACAAAAAAGGAAAATGACTCTCGCTCCTGGACTCGAGGGACATAAGGGGAACTGGATGAAGGCTGTAGGCTTTGTGGTGGGGTCGTCATATTTCTGAAACTTTGTATTATGAATAGTAAATATAATGAAATATGTACGCTAGAGTAGCTTGTTTTCTATTTTAAAACATATGTTTTGTTTTCAATATTTAAGTGAACTATTGGTTTTTGATTACAGGCCAGTTACATTTGTGATTAAGTTGTTGTGGCACAGTTTGTCTTTGTTGTCGCTATTGTTATCCCCCCCATAACCTTCTGGATGTACTTAATTCTTTGGGTATCTGGCATCATCTGTGGCCAGGATGTTTCAAATACATGCCAAAACAAATGATTGAGAATTAGAATTCCATCTCTGTTATGGTGTCACTATCACAGCCGTATTCCTTGTCCAGATCACAACTTCATTACCAGACAAACTGCTCGTCGTTTAGGTCCAGGAGCTTTGCAATCTTTAATTTATACCTTTTTAAAAAACATTTTACATTGTCATTTTTATAGTTCATGTCTAACATTTCGTCATCATGTCGAGTCATCATGTGTTAAGCTTGGATGTCTTTGTTTAGCTGGACTGAATTCGGAAAAATCATTCAATGTATTAATAATCAACAATAATAATGCATATATTAAGCTCATATATTGATTACAGAGGCCTAATTGCTGAGTGTTAACAAAACACAATAACGGAAGTCATTAAACAGGCATAAATGACTTGAGAATAATTTATATACAAATTCAATAAAATTATACAGACAACATTAGCGTTGTGTTTATTTTTTGAATCTTGTATTCATATAACCAAACAAGAATAATATTTCTAATCAAATCTTGAAATAGCATGAAGCTATAGCTATGAAGGAAAATACCATTGGCCGGTCGTACCTTTGAGAATATATCTGATGTTTGTTAGCTAAAGCTTTGGCCCTCAGCTAGAATGTTCTATAAGAACAAACTTCTTATATTTATTCACACACCATAGAGCATAAGTAGTAAATGATGAGGCCAGGAGCCTTGTGTTGTGTCTTGACATGACATGGGTTTTATTTATTAAAGCGGCAATTGCAGAGAATAGCTGTTACTAAATGCTGAAGGTTCCTCATAGAGGTTCATCAATCTCATTTTGTTTTGTTGTGTAAACAAAGGAAAGGTAGCCAAAGTGCCACAATGAGGGTTATATATGCACTTCCTTTCAGAAGCAGAAACAGCTTATATGTACGTACATATATACTGGTACATAAAGCAGCGTGTTGACTTATATGTTATGGCAATATACAAGGATATAATATAGCAGCATTTTGAATATCATAATACGACAGTTCTTTCAAGACTACGCCACTTCTCCCAAACAACTGCTATAACTGAAACTACTTTTGTTTTTAAGGTGTGTTTTTTATTTAGTTGGAAATAAAAAATGAAGTTGATGACTGGGAGTAACTGTTAACTGAAACTTATAACTGAAAGTCATGTAGTCGCTAACAGTGGAATGTTGGACTAATGTTGTTTTGACAACTGCTCCAGGTCTGACAGATGCGAAGAATGACCCTCGCCCACCCGCTGTTCTTACGATCTCGACCACAGGTGCGTGGTTGCATTTAGGTCTGCACTATCCAGTGCTTTGGCATTGCTTTTTAAAGGTATGCATTGACTTATCGTCACGCTGAAACACTCATGACCTTTGGGAGAGACAATGGGCCCCTCCATATAATTAAAATTCTAGATTTTAAATTATGTAATGCAATTGCACAGTTAAGTCATCAGTGTCAAAATAAAACACTCACTAACACTAATCATAAAAAGTGTGTTTTTGGATTGTGGCTTGTGGAGGTTGTTCACTCTCTAAAGCTATCTACTGTAAAAAGCGCTAAATAAATATAAATCGACTCTATTGTTGCTTGTTCTGTTGATTTTTGTGTCTATATACTAACAGTGGTGGACGTTCTGTGTTTCCTACTGTATCACCCCATCAATTCGGTGGCTTAGTGCTTAGCACTCACAGCAACATGTCCTGGGTTTGAGTCCCGAGTGCATGTTCTCCCCATGTCTGTGTGGGTTTCCTCCACGTGCTCCGGTTTCCTCACACAGTTCAAAGATATGCAGCTAGGTTAATTAAAGATATTGGACTTATCCCCTGTGTGTGTTGTGTTTGTGTGTGATGGATGATTGGATAGATGAATGGGTGTATTAGGATGTTTAGTTTGCTTAGTTTTGTAGCCTATATACAGACATATTTAACCAGGGCTTGCGTGTGTGATCTATTATCAGCCCCTGTTAATCCATCTTGAACTTAAGATCATAAAAAAGAAACACAACATCGTTTAATTTGATGTTTTCCTTCAAGCTAACAGGTCGTTTCAGTTGTATATATAACTCAGCTGTTTTTATAGCCTACATATGCTAGCTAACTATTTGAACTTGGATCCTACAAGGTTGAAAAGAAAAATGCTAATGATAATGTTTGTGGAGAATTCGAATGTATTGCAGCTTTAATTACATACAAATAATGAAAGTAAAGACATTTGTCGTCGTAAATTGCCTTTATTTAATAAGTTATAGAGTTAGCGCGCTAGTTTTTATGTTTTTTAAACTGTCACCTTTCTCCTTGTCCAGCAGGTGGCGACAGTGGAGTTTTAACGCTAAGATGCGTTTATGTCATGACTGGCGCTGTGAAAGCTAACAACCAGCCTAGCTAACAGCAACATAAGTCTGGATAAAATAAAAGCACTTATAACCCTTTAAGAACCCTTTAAGTAATAAGATGTGATTAATACACTGGTTTAGTGGTTAGCACTGTCGCCTCACAGCAAGAGGTCCAGGGTTCAATTCCAGGGCATGTAAAGTTTGCTGGTTCTCTCTGTGTACACTGATTTCCTCCCACAGTCTGAAGACATGCACGTCAGGTTAATTGGAGATAATTATTTTGTCCTGTGTGCGTGTCACTAAGCACCTGCATCAGACTAGCAACCTGTACAGGTGTTTAGTGTCCTACTGTGACCCTAAATAGGATTAAGCACTGGTAACATTTAGATGATAGATACCTAAGAAAATGCTTAGTGACTGTATACACGCCTACCTATACTGCAAAAAACATTTAGCTGCGCTCACAGAATGCAAATGAAGCTGCAACCACAGCAACATCCTGTTTTTGATTTTTTTTTTATTCCACATTACAGTGTGCATCAATCTGGCCGTCAGCACCTTCCCTCAACGGTCATGTTCAGCACCTGATACATCATGAAACCATAAAACACGCGGCTAAAGTCCAACATGTGGTAAAAAAAAAAAAAAAAAAATTCAGAGGAAGGAACCCAATAATAAGATTAAACAGATGTGTTGTGAGAAGTGGTTTTATCATGATAGACAGTAAACTCCCAGAGTAGTTTGGGGTTTTACTCTCAAGTACCTGCTTATATAGTGTGAAGGCCTAACGTGTCAAACACCTGCACCGCAATGTGTTACAGACACACTCGTTCAGCTTGGTTAATCCTTTTATTATGCAACCACTGGCATTGTGACCAGAAGTGGAAAGTAACTCATCACATTTACTCGCATTACTGTCATCTGACATTGACATTTTTAGCATTTAGTAAAGCAATTTATCCAAAGCAACTTACAATTACAACCGAACACAATTTTGAGCAATTGAGGGTTAAGGGCCCCAATAATGGCCACTAAGTGGTAGTGGAACCTGACCTTTTGATCTCTAGCCCAGTAATTGAGTTATTTTTTGTGTATTTACCTGTACAACCTGATTAATAATTAGGCTTGAATGGACCAAACCTTTAAAACCTCAAAGAGGTTACAATTTATCCTGTTTATTCTCATATGACTTGGTGGTTTTCCTGTAAGATCTTCTGTTGAGAAACAGAGTCTGAGCAAAACAATACACATGAATTCCAATACACATGATTTTTTTTTATCATTTTAACCGCAGTGAGTTAGCGCTTTTGGTTTTATTTGTCCACTATAATGTAAAACGGTGAGATCTTGCACTGTCAGGAAGATGAACCAGCAGTTTATGACCGTGAGAAACTTAACTGCTGGTTAGAAAATCAAATATCTGTAGAGGATCCATTTTAATGATTTACTGAAGAACTCTCAAAGAAATCAATAGAAATCTGAGACGATGTGGAGGATGGAGGGTGTGTTGGTCTTGGTTCCTCTCAGTCAGCATAGAGATCAACATGAGTAGAGTGTAAGAGTAATCCAAGTGGCTACTTGGATATCTAATTAAGATCGGCAAGGAAAATGGAGATAAATTACACAACTCAAAATTAAAAATGGACTGAGCACTTCAATCTCAGTTTAGTCTTTATACAAAATGATAAAATATCATGGTGGAAAATATAAATCTATGGTAATAATAAGCAAACAGCAAAAATAAAACCAGGAGACCACTTGCCAAAACACGTTGTCACTTCGCTTGTCATCCTGAGTTACTCTTAATGTAAAAAACTAAACAAAAACCTTTCAATTTGCCAACATAGACAAACACAAGAATCACCATCAAACGTGTCACGACATGCAAATAACCTGTTCACCGTTTATCCAGTTCTTTAATTGAAAGCAAATAAACTTTTCTTTATCATTATTTGAACGTTTTCCAGCAAGAAAACGAGAATTAAAAACACAAGTTTTTCACGTATTTGATACGTCTTCTAAATGGTAAACCTTTACATACAAACGAGCAGTGTCTTTTTAGTCTATAAGCTAAATTAAGAACTAGAATAGAATCATTTTAATGACTCGAATTATTTCCTTCTCATAAATCTACTGGCAACAATCGCTGTGTAATTTCCCAACACTTGTTTTCACATCATGTGAAACTGTAAACTGTGACATCATCAACACAGAAGTTCAAAGCAAAGACATGCATATGCATTGTATTTATACAGAGTTGATATAATATTCATGAACATGTGTAGAGCAAGATGCTGTAATAAAGGTATTCGTTTACACTACATTAGTAGCTGGTCGTTAAGGCTGATATAAAATCTCCTGATCTCCTGACCTCTTCCACAAAATATAGGAGCCTATTCTTGATTATATCGAGGATAATATATTTTCTCATTTTCTTTGTGATGTTTTATCACCTATTCCAAAACTTAATAAAGCCAGAAGGTTCTACCAAACTCTTGTGGTTTGGTCAAGAAAATACTTTTTGCAACTCACCTTAGCTGGTCACCATTTTTTTAACACACCAAAAATGTGCTCTATGAATGTAAGCCCTGTGAGCTTGGGATGGTTACTGTTGACTCGTTCATATTAAAGACAGTACTCGGTTCTAAAATTAATCACCAAGGCCTTATTTGACATTGTCATGAGTGTATTTGTAAGTGTTTTTGTGGGTAAAATAATTTAAATTAATCAAGATCTTTTAAACATCAATGACCTAAGAAAAAAAGTTTAGTTTTTTTGTCAGCACATAGATTTTTTTATTTTAAAACTGAAACCTGCAGTATAAAATTCCTCTTTGTCTCGTGATTGAAGTGTGAAACTGATTCTGGAGTAAAGAGGATGTAACTGAGGGGAGTGACTTTACTTATAAAATGAAACAGACTCGTATCGATTTATTTTTTTTCTTTGCCCTTAAACGCACAGATACACCGGACGTGAACAGGCTTGTTGCTTGCCTCATCGCAGCATGAAGGTTTTCATCGTCTTGATTGTGTCCGTGGTCACGGCTGCTGCAAAGAGTTTGTCTCTGGAGGATCTGGAGTTCACAAGCTGGAAACTGAAGTTTGGTAAGAACCTTTGATACTGAACCTTTGAATTTTGACCAGTGATAAAATACTGATAGCACATTATTATGAAGTCAAGTCAACTTTATTTATACAGCGCTTTTTCCATTAAACATTGTCTCAAAGCAACTTGAAATACAGGACGAAATAGAAACCCCTGTTTAAAGAATATCACAGAACAAAATGTTTTGTTTCTTTCACTCGTAGACAAGATCTATAAAACCAAAGAGGAGGAAAGTCGGCGTAAGAACACCTGGCTGGAAAGTCGCAAATATGTCGTGATTCATAACATGTTGGCCGACCAGGGAATCAAGAGCTACAGACTCGGCATGAACCACTTTGCTGACATGGTAAGAAAACAAACAAACACAATGCATTTATTAGTTTGTTAACATTTTCATGATCCGCTTTGCACTTATACACTAGTTACATTCATTACAGTTAACATGTCAGGAGAATTCATCAGTTAACGATATTATATCAAATAACAGCTATAGACTGTGGTACAGTCATGTGGTATGTTTAATTGATTTCAAGTGCATGTTTTCGGACTGTGGGAAGAAATACGGTGCATACATCGCGTGAACTCACACGGAGCCCGGGAAAACATGCAAACTCTACACAGAAAGGACCCGGATCGTCCAGCTGTAAAGCAGTGTAGTCTCCGGATGCATCATGTTGTGATTCTCTAAACGGGTTGGTGGGGGCATGATAAACTGAATGCACTAATATTAATATTATTAGTTTGTTAATGTTATAACACCCAAAAAATAGTGGGAAGACAGTATAGTTATATCCCTACTAATGGCACGATACCTACATTCAGAACTAACAAGAATTATTTTATTCTTGTCACCAGGATGACCAGGAGTTCAGTAAGGTCGAGCTTAAGGGCTGCCTGCACTCGTTCAACCAGACCAAGGGACGGAGTGGCGCTACGTTCCTCCGACAGGCAGTGGGTGCTGATGCACCGAACTCCGTTGACTGGAGAACCAGGGGCTATGTGACCGGTGTGAAAAACCAAGGAGTGTGTGGCTCCTGCTGGGCATTTAGTACAGTAAGAAAGGATCTAAGTGGGGTCCAAGTCATTTTCTTTCCAACAATGTTACTGATCCATGTGTCACCCCCCCTTCTTCTCACAGACTGGGGCGCTAGAGGGGCAGATGTTCAGGTATACTGGGAGACTGGTGTCACTTAGTGAGCAGCAGCTAGTGGACTGTTCTCGTGCCTTTGGGAACGAGGGCTGTAAAGGAGGTTTGATGAACAATGCGTTCTCGTACGTCCAGAGTAACGGAGGACTGGACACGGAGTCGTCGTATCCCTACGAGGGCGTGGTGAGTGAAACTCCGGAGCACATTCATGCCACTTTTCTACCAATAACAGGTGGGAACTCATGTTAATGACACACAACCACTTTAGCCACCTTGACTCTAACGTAAAGACTTGACTCTGATTTTAGCCAAAAGACTCATGAACTGACTTGGACTCTTGACCAAGTCTTTAACGACTCCTGACTCTAGCCTAAAGACTCAAATTTATTTGAACTGTGGCTTGGAGACTCATGAATTAGCTCAGATTCTAGACTGAAAACATTTGACTTGTTTCGGAGTCTAGCCTAAAGTTTTGTGAATTGATTCAGAGACTCAGACTCTCACACAAAGACTTGAAGTCTAGCCTAAAGGTGTGTGGCTTGACCCTGACTCTAGCCTAAATTTTTGTGACTTGACTTGAACTTCACCCCGAGGACTCATGACTTAACTCTTAACTCTTTGGCCTCTACAGGATAACCAGTGCAGGTATAACCCCAGTACACGCAGTGCCACCTGCTCTGGTTACGTGGACATTAGCAGAGGCAGTGAGACGGCTCTACAGGAAGCCGTGACGACCATCGGACCCATCTCAGTCGGCATAGATGCAAGCCACCCGTCCTTCAAGCTCTATAGCTCAGGTGACTAACACATACCGTGGCAGGTCTCAAGTTCATTGTCATTGGTTTCTGGAGCCATGCTGACTGCAAGGTTTCCCTCACCTGTCGGAGAATATGGGATACTCAACGCCGTTAAGACACATTTCTTACTGTCTGATTACTTATAGGGATCTACTATGAACCTGCGTGTAGCAGCGTTGAGTTATCTCATGGTGTCCTGGTTGTGGGCTATGACAGTTATTACGGGGAGGACTACTGGCTGGTCAAGAACAGGTAAAATAATAAGCCAAATTTACCAAACCTTTCATAAGATGGTGAGAGAAACGATTCACATTAACACCACAATTAAACACACACATGGATAGTGTGAATAGAACTGAACCAAACTAGAAGCTAGAATTAATTTAATCTGAGATTAAAGCCGTCATGATTCCGAGCTAATGAGTGCATTGATCAGGGTTTGTCTCTCCGTACAAAGTGCTGATCTGCATCTGTACTATTGAATACATATGGCTGCTGCCCACATGTCAGAGGGGACGGGAATGATCATTGATATATTTTTTTAATCAAAACTAGCAGTTATGAGATATTGTGGATAACTAAAATGTATAAATACTGTACTCAGGACTTCGCTGAAGATAAAACAAGATCTCGACTTTCTAATCTTTCATTTTTTCAGCTGGAGTGCCAACTGGGGTGAGGGGGGCTACATCAGGATGGCCAGGAACAAGTATAACCATTGTGGAATTGCCACAGCAGCCAGTTATCCTCTGGTCGAAAGGTGTGTACAATAATGTCTCATGCTAAAAGTAAAGTACAAGAGCTTTTAGATAATTAAAAATACTTCTCAGTACTTCTCAGTACAGAAAGTAGCTCCTGGCAGACAAAGTTATCGCATTATTTAACTACACTGTCTGCAAAAACAGACAAACGGCGAGTAGAAAACATCCTGAAGGATTTTATTATTTGCACACAGTCTGCTAATTAGTTAGCAGTAAATAAGGCTAAATGTCTCTTCATGCCTCTTAACGTAGGACTGGTTTCGAGATTTCGAGTAGAGGCATGATGTACAGGATGGTGGATTAAACCTCTGAACTTTAATCAAAGTGCATGCATGAATTTATTCAAGAAAATCCAATTCAAGAAATCCAATGAATTTATGACATTCGCTAGTAAAATTGTCAGTTGTGTACACGTGCACATGTATATGTACATGTCTTAGTACAATGTGGGATCATATAACTGCAAAAGTTCATAATTGTACTTTTAAAATGCTTTTTTTTTCAGACAGAGAGAAGCAACACGTCCATGAATGACGTCGGCTGTGACGGTTTTCCTGTTACGCTTGTGTGCAATGAGCTTGTAATAACTACAAATGCCTTCATCAGATCATTAAGAAAACTGACCGTTTTAATTTTTTTCTTACCTAATAATGGGCGAGACGTTGCCAGGTCATCATGGTGCTGGACTAGTCATCATACGGTCGCTGCTTCAAACCTTATGACTGTCAGGTTGGCTGCTGTTGGGCCCTTGAGAAAGGCCCTTAAGCCTCAGACTGTATTCTTTCACTGTACTGTACTATAAATGGTAAAAATGTAAATGTGAGATGTAATAAAAGGACTAAAGATCACAAATGAGAACAAATAAAGAATGACATTATTTGACAAAATGACAAAATTTACACACACACACGCACGCACGCACACACGCGCGCACACACACACACACACACACACACACACACACACACACACACACACACACACACACTCACATTAAGCAGAGTACAGAGCCATACTAACTACTACTGGTTACATGACATGACTGGGTGTTTATTACAAAACTTTGTGTGTATGTCCCAGTGCATACATGTGTGTGTGTGTCTGTGTGTGTGTGTGTGTGTGTGTGTGTGTGTGTCTTGTGTTCCTTCACACGCACACACACACAAACACAGAATATGAACTATTTTGTTTATATTTTTCTGATGGTAAAACAGATGCAAATATTTTGTACTTGAACTTTATAATCTGAACTTTAGAAACGATGTCATTCAGAAGTCGAGTTTCCATGACGACCACCAGAATCTTTCAAACCTGCGATTTCAGATCCTGTGGTTCCGTTCTCCTGAAGTCTTGTTTCCTGATCCTGAAGGTTTAAATCTGATGTTCAGAACCTCAGCTCACAGTGTCAAACGCTTCCAGATTGTTGGATTTATTGATTGTATAAACATGAGATTTGTTTGTGTTTACTGTCACGAACTGACCTCACAGTTCCAGAACTTTCTCTGCTTCTCTGATTAAAGTGAAATTGGAACCACACAGACAAATTCGACCCAAATTCCAAAATCTGTAGGAAACACCAGCTGTTAAAAATGACGTAATGTTGTGCATCTGTACAGCTGTGTGTGTGTGTTTGTAAATGTGCTTGTGTGTCAGTGTGTATGTGTTTTTGTGTGTGTATGTCTGTGTCTGTGTACATGTGTATTTTTTTGTTTGAGTATTTTGTGTGTGTGTGTGTGTGTGTGTATGTGTGTGTGTGTGTGTGTGTGTGTGTGTGTGTGTGTGTTTGTTTTGTGTATGTTTGTATGTGTGTGTGTGGGTG